>SNQJ01S0008387.1:100757-124571 GCA_010110895.2 Picea sitchensis | reverse complement strand
GTCGTTGGTGATAATTGTGGTGAGGGTTCCAAGGACCCTTCCGTGAAGTTCGCTATTACCACTTAAATCATTGCACAAATTCCTATTTATGGGATTAGGATATTGTGGAGGATTTGGAGGGATTTCGACCCATATCTTCATAATGAACTTTGTTTCCCACCTATCTGTTGCCCGTCGATCTATTTCTAAAGCCTAACTGTGTCCCACCACATCTGTGGGTTATGCTGATAGTGGTACGATATGTTGAAGATTTTCCTACCCGGAATATCATGGAGAAGTAAACTAATGTGATCTCCCTTGGAATAATTCTGAAAAGAGGATATCCAAGACAACGAAGTGATAGCGTATGGTTTGGTGGAGATATACTCAATGGAAGATCGACCATGGCGATATACTCAATGGCGATAGGCCTAGATCTTCTTCCTCCAAAGGCTTGTATCGTGACGGTCAAAGAGAGACAATTTGTAAGTTTGAGGTGCAGATTTCGAGGGTACAGAAGTTGTAAAGAATCATTGCATCTGCACCTGCACCTGCTACATCGGAGATGTGAATCGATAGGACCACCCGACACCAGTATGAAGCAAAATTGGTTGCAGATGTTGTACCACCTCTTCCTGATGATTTACTGATAGATAAACACTTTATGTGTTGCACAACTTCGCTGGGATGGCTACCACCAAGCCAAGTTTGGAGGCCATCGATCTTAAAGTTCGTTTCTTGCATTGAGAAGCTTTTGACAAGTGTCGAGGCCATGGCCAATTTTCCCAACATACGTTCTTGAAGTTACTACCAAGTTTGTGGCCTGGTGTTGTGATGTTGGAATAAATCCAATCAAGGATCTCCACATTCATCAAAGGTTGAAGGTGTTCGCTTCTGCCCAAACTATAAAGTCAATAAAGAACTTGAAAAAAGCTTTTTGTCGCAATTCAGACAAGGAAAACAAACGGTTTCTTCGTAGGCCTCCAAATGGAACACCTTTATATATATCGAACCCTTGACCTGTGAACTTCTCTTGAGCACGGTAGCATTCTTTTGGTTGATGGTTAGGGCCTGAGCTCAATGGAAGTGGTCTGAACTTGACAGAGAGGTATTGGGCACATGCCACCGAGGGCGCAGCCAAGGAGCGATTTGGGAATCTAGTTGATGTCGAGGTTGATCTAGACAGGGTCAGTTTCATAGTGTCGAGGTGTCAAGCTTGCCCATAGAGTCAAGGGACAAAACAAGAGCGCATCAAAAAAAATTGTTTTTGAAATCAATGGTTTTGATGCCATATGTGTTGGCAAGCAAAGGAAGAACAAGGATGGCCTTTCAGAGACTTTCGCCATGCAACAGATTAAAGATCAAGACTTTGGTAAAAGCTTGATTATTGAAACTTTGGTTTTAGTTATATACCATAGTTTTACCATTGGCCAAGTTGGAATGATGCACACTATTATTATGGTGCACATTTTTTCCATATTGATCAATGACAATTAAGGGGCATTTGGAAAATTTGCTTATGCCTAGAGTTGGATCTATGTCCATCATGGGAATTGGGCATTTGATATATGTTGCACATTTTGTAGCGGTTTAAAACCATGGGATTTCACTACTAGTGCACCTTTTGGCTATGATGCACATTTTTGTAATGGGGGGGTTAGAAAACCTTATATTGTTCCCATTTTGTGCACATGTTTGGCACATTAAAATTGATGTAATTGCCCTATAAAAGCCATGAAATTGGCTTGAAATCGTTATGTAAAATGTAAAATGATTAYGAGGCATTGTAAKGGTTGTTTAGCCACTCTTGAGTGAGAGTGAGAGGCGTTATTTTGCACCTTAAGCCTTAAGTGGTTTCATTTTGTAATCGTTATATAAACAGTTGATTGAGGCGATTTGCCTACGCCATTTTGGCGATTCATTGTAAACTTGACCAAGAGTGTAGTTGTAAACTCTTGGCAAGTAAGGTACGCCAAATATTGTGGTACATGTATCATCGGCTACAAGTTGCAAGATTATGCAGGTGTGGGCTTTGACATTTCATCTCTGAAGGACAGAGGTGAAGGAGACAAGAGATGTGCCTTTCCAAACTTTTTCTTTGGAGCGGTTGCAAGTGTTGGCTTTGCATTCTGATTCTGAAGTACGTGTGTGAAGGAGTCTTGAAAGAATGCACCTTTTGAGGACATTTGCATACATATAAAGTTGATACTTTTGGATACCAAAAGGTTCTTTGTGGGGAGGTGTGATCCAAACGGATTTCCACACATGGAAGGACTTTACTGTGTTCACCAAGTTGATTTGCAGAGTGGTGAAGATGGTGAACTTATATGTTTTGAGTTTTATTTTCTCATGCATTTTATTAATGCTGTGTGAGGAAAAAGGGTCTCATGCATTATTATGCTTTTATGAGATGCTTATGCATTTAATTATGCTTTATGAGCTTTTGGAAAACTTGTATATTATTCGCTTTTCATGTAAAATGATTAATACTTGTGAGGGAAATTAGACTCACGTATTTATCATTAAATTATAATTTGGAAATTGGCTTTTATGTGAGAAACCACCTCACACCAATTTGCCATTTTTCTCACTATTAGTTTGAGAGAATCAAGGACATGGATGAAGAGTCTTTGGGTGGTTTTGAAACTTTTCCCATTATGTGCTTGAAGATAGTTTGAGATCCTACATTCATGGATCTCATTTTTCCTCTTTTGTAATTAGATCCTATTATTGTGGATCTAGGAATTAATGCTCTTTCTTAAGAGGGAGTGAGGAAAAACTATATAATGCCTTATGTGAGCCCTTTGAAGGGAGGAGAGTAATGGAGAGTTAATGAGTAGAGTTAGAGATCCATGGTGCTACTATTCCTAAGCTTTGAGAGACTTATTCATGTAAGGTATTATCCTTCTTGATGTATGGAAAGGTATGAGTGTGAGCAGTCTTCTTGAATCCTCATTGAAGGAGAAGGCATCTCTTATGTAATCCCTTATGATAAGTTCCCAACATATTTTGAACAAGGAATGAAAGCGATCTGTATTCCAATTGAAGTGGGTCTGGAGACGTATCCCAGGAGGGGTGAACTCCGTTACCAACATTGGTTGCCTCTCTCCTATCTTTTCATGTGTTTTATTCCATTTGAGTTCATGTATGTTATGTATTCTTGTTTAAAAGCATGGTTAATTATGGATTTATATGCATTTTAATCCTTGTGCAGATACTTTGTCAGGAAACGATTCTCGATTGAAGACTTGCGTAGAGTAAAGTACTCACCCATTTTCAGATCAATGAGGTATGGATCATTGGTATTAGAGTGGGCTACCACTCCTTGGGAACAAGGGCTCAACACACACTTTTTGGATTCAATGATTTGCAACCTTATTTTGTCAATCTCAAAACCCATTTGTAGGGTTATACACTAATAGCATCCAAGTTGATTTGCATGCATTATAGAGTTTCTCAATCCTCGAACCTCCATTTTTCATTACAAGAGTATCGTTGTAGCTCTCTCACTACATTCCTTGCCTTGAAATTGTCTCACCATCTTCACATGTTTGTTGTATGCTACCCATGACAATTCCACAACCTCATCAACTGTTGATATTATGGTAGTTGTAGGAGGTATTAACCTCCATGTGTAACCCTGACAAGAATAGAATATTCTGGAAAGCAAGAAGAAACCCTAAAGCTTTGGACATAACCCTAGAAGACAAGTCGACTAAAGAAAATAATTAATATTGAGTCTTTAGCCTCCAGAAAGAGAAGTCAGCCCAGACAGCTAAGAAAGAGCAGTATTGATACAGGATTTGAGAGCTCATTTGTACACACACAGCTCGCAACTGTAGAAATATGGTGCGCATTGCAGAAATTTAGTAAGTGCGCAAGTCTGGAGAGTAGTTGTAGCTGCAACTACTACAACTTGTATTTTCGGTTTTAGGCTTGGACTTTCTCTTGGTTATGGTTTGGATTTTTTCCTTGTGCGCTAGCTCTAGAGAGAAATACGCTACATTGATTGGCTATTAGGCCTAGGGTTTGCTTCCAAAATTATTCTCTATCAAGGTTAAGGTGCTCGGGGGTGGATTCAGCCTATGGTTGGGTGACAATATTGTTATATTGTCTATGGTTAAACGGGCACACCTATTTTTCTAATAGGTTATGGGCCCATGCTATATTCAGACAGTCTAACCGTTGGAAGATAGATTGCGAGGATTTGCTCAGTTACAGTTGCAGTTGCAGTCAAAGTTTTTGCTACAACAACAAAACCCTAACCCTCTTGTTGAGGAACCTTAAGTGAAGAGATTGAACTAATTTCTGGATAGCCTAGTGTGCCCTAACCTAGCGCACCTCCTGGTACTCTCAGCAAGACAATACGTCAAGTTTGAGTTTTTGGTCAAAGTCAAAGGTTGACCATTTCAAAGCAGTCATGACTTACTCTATGAAGTCAAAAACCAAGTTAGAAAAGTCTTCTAACTTCAGAGAATGGAAGATAAAGATTGAAATCATCCTTGCCAAGAATAAAGTGTCGGATATCATGAAAAGAAAGATCGTGGAACCACAGTTTGAAGAAGGAAAAGAGAAGGAACCTCAAAACGTTGCAATTATGGAGAAGTTCAAGGACAATGACATCAATACCATGAATATCATAGTGGACTTTGTAAAATACCACGTGCTACCATACATCTCTCATCTTGACTCATCTAGGAAGATGTACGATGCCCTAACTAACCTCTTCTCAGTTAGAAACATTGGACAAGTAATGAGTCTGAAGAATGAGCTCTGTGACATGAAAATGAATGATGATGACAACATAACATCATACTTTGTAAGAATCTCTCAGTTAAGATATCAACTACAAGTTAGTGAAGAAATAATTTCAGAAAAGGAACTAGTAAATATAGTACTCAATGGTCTTCCCAAGACATGGGATACATTTGCCGCAAGCATGAACACAAGAAAGGAGTATCCCATATTTGAAGAACTTTGGACTTGTTGTGCACAAGAAGAATCAAGGATTAACACAAAAGAGAAATCCCAAAATAAATACAAAGATCAAGCCTTCACAACAAAGTTCAAGAATTTCATGAATAAGAAGAAGTTTGGCTTAAGGAAGAAACCAAATCAAGAAAAGGATATGTCAAAGATATAATGCTTCAACTGTCGAAAATATGGTCACTACAGGAACACTGTCCTGAGTTAAATAAAAGGAAGGAAACAAATGAAGCATCAATTTCCGAAGAAAGGGAACCCTCAAAGAAAACCAAGTAGGATAAAAACAAACTTCTTCTTCTAAGTCAAGGTAATAATATTCTTCTTCAAAGTTCTTGTACATACCATGTTTACATGGTTTCTGTACATATCATACATATATATTTCTTAGAAGATAAGATGTTCAAGATGTTCAAGTGAAACAATACCTATGGAAGAATAACAAGATAAGGATTGCTATCACGATGACTACAAGTCAAGCAATACACATGAAAAGATGAAGTACATTGACAATCCTTGGTAACAATTCATGTGGAAACTATTGTATAAGTAAGAACTGCCAGATAATCCGAAATCAGAATCAAACTTGAATAGACCTAGAAGAAGTCAAAATAGAAAGAAGTCAACAGTCAAGAGGAAATTAGAAAAAGACTTGTGACACTTTGCAGAAGACAATAAGGATGTAGACGGAAGTGTGGACTCTCTTAGATGGAGGGAGCTAATTACATAATTCTAGAAGAACATCATGCATTCATTCATGAAGCAAGGATTAGGATGGAGATAATCCTAAATGATATGATTCATTAAGGATTATGAAGTATATGTCCATGTTCCCATTGAAACTAGCAACCATGATAAGCAACACATGTTCAGTTTGACTCTAGAAGAAGTATTCTTCGAAAATAAGCCTTAAAGCATCCTTGGTTGTCCATCTACATCCATGATCCTATGATGAAGGGAAGAAGTTGGAATCTTTAGGGCATGGAATCTATAGAAGACTCCATGGACTCAAGAGCTAAAGAGAAACATGAGGAAGAACATGAAGATTACAAGAAAGAAAGAAAAACCATAACAACCAATTATTATACCAAGAATCACAAAGACCGCCAACTTGGTTTGAACCCGCTAGAAGTAATCACGTAGAAGAAATGAAAGTTATGATAAATAACAATGTATGCAAGAAAATGTGAAAAAGACTTATGAATGGAAGCATTGCGAGATTCATAGGTTCTTCCAGAAGGAGGGAGAAGACTATGACGATAACTTGTCCCAGTTAACCAACTATACCTCCTGCAGTATCCATGGATTGGAATTTACATGTAAAATATTGTTCTTCCCAATAAAGCAAGTGAGAAAGAAGATTATACCAGAAAGAGACCCATGTATGCAAATATAAGAAGATCTTGTAGGGGTTCAAACGACTTGATGCAGAGTATATCATATACAACAGAAGCGTGGTGAAAACTTTCTATGACAAAGATAGTGTATCAAAATAGTTACTCAGAAGTCTGGGATGATGGATTGCTAATCCATGGAAAACTCTCATGATGACAGAAGAAGTGCTACTTGGATATGTTTGAGCCTTGCCACAACTCATGAGCTAGTAGAAAACATAAATGCTAAATTCGACCATGATATATTGCAATGATCGAGAGCTATATGAAGCCTTCAGAGAAAACCAATGTTCCATGACAGACCAAAGTACATTGAGATCAAGCATTATATTCTCTGTGATGAAGTCCAGAAAAGAGAAGTGGTTCTCCAATATATCTCCACAGATGAACATATAGCGTACATTTTGGTAAAGCCTCTATCCATGATGAAAAGTTTGCGTACTTAAGAAACAAGTTGGGGCTCATGGAGACGAATTCCTTATTGAAAAAGGAAAAGATTAGTCCCAGGTTGGGAAGGAGCACTAATATGTTATTGATTTATGGACAATCATTTTTCAGTTTTAAAAATGGTCCAAGATGAGTAGTTCCTTTCTAGTTTGGAAAGTGGTTTGAGATTTCTGACGAACAAGCATTTTCCAGTTCAGAAAATGGTCCAGATTGGATAATCATTTTTGTAATGAAAATGGTCCGATAAATTGTTGATGTACCATAGACAATGATTCCCCTTGTGTCCAGTGTGGGGGGACGGTTTAGGAAAATCATTCTTCTTATCAGTCACTCTAAGTAGTAATCAAGTAGAATGGTCTACCTCGCCAGGCAGTCATTCTTTCGAAGTTCACATTTGTGAGCAGTTTCAAAGAATGGTTCATTTTGGAGGTTGGTACAGGACAATCATTTCCATTAGGAAATGGTCCAGACAGTCATTCCCTAAGGCAGACTCATTATATCCAGGTTTCACAATGATTAGTGTCAGAGGAATGGCCCAGTTAGGTGAATGGTCCAGGTTCAACAATCAGGGACATGCATTCCCTAGGGCAGACTCATTCTCTCTAGGTTGCAGGGAGGAATGACCCAGTTAGGTGAATGGTCCAGGCTCATAAATTAGGGACAATTGTTCTTCTATGCTTGATAAGAATAGTCCAGATAGCCCATGGCTAATGTTTTACCTTATGAGGGAAGATGCTCTTCTAGATCTCACAGATGTGAGTGGAAGAATGGCCCAGATGACTCAGTTTATATAATGATATTGTCTTATGCAGGTTGATATCAGATGATACGATTGTTGTGGAGATTGTATATCTCTCGACAATAGATGTATGCTACTGTGGTGGATTTGTTCCACTGATTGTGACTATGTGTCACTAATTAAGTAACTTTGTGCTACTTGGTGTGGTTGTGTACCACTGGATAATAGTTGTGTACTAC
The DNA here is from genome assembly GCA_010110895.2 of Picea sitchensis. NCBI lineage: Eukaryota > Viridiplantae > Streptophyta > Pinopsida > Pinales > Pinaceae > Picea > Picea sitchensis. The sequence goes on along the minus strand of SNQJ01S0008387.1, from coordinate 116,790 downwards.
TATGAATAGACACAATTGTGTTCTATTGGATGGCATTGTTCTGATTGTCATGAAGACCATCACTAGTGTTGGAAATGATTACCAACTAAATGGATAGTCGTTGTGCTGGTGGACAGACATTCTTCAGGAGGAAAATGGTCCAGGACAATTATTCTTCTAGGACATATGTCCAGATTAGAAGAATGGTTCTTGTATCACTCTATGGAGTGAGTGAGTTATTGAGAATCATGCATGATTACTCAGATGGAGTATGGCTTAGAGATATGATGCATCTGATGCTATTAGATGATACTGATAGTGATGATGGTGTTCGTGATTTAATCATGAGATAGCATGTGTGGCTATGATGATGTTACCAATTGAATGGTATGTTTGTGCTCAAGACCATTGTTTTCAATACCCCCCTATCTAGGAGGGAGTGTTGATATTATGATAGTTGCGGGAGGTATTAACCTCCACATGTAACCCTAACAAGAATATAATATTCTGGACAGAAAGAAGAAACCCTAAATCTTTGGACATAACCCTAGAAGACAAGTCGACTAAAGAAAATAATTAATATTGAGTCTTTAGCCTCCAGAAAGAGAAGTCGGACCAAACAACTAACAAAGAGAAGTATAAATACAGGATGCCAGAGCTCATTTGTACACATAGAACTCACAACTGTAGAAATCTAGTGTGCACTGTAGAAAATTAGTAAGTGCACAAGTTTGGAGAGTAGTTGCCGCTGCAACTACTGCAACTTGTATTTTCAGTTTTAGGCTTGGACTTTCTCTTGGTTATGGTTTGGACTTTCTGCCTTGTGTGCTAGCTCTGGAGAGAGGTACGCTACATTGATTGGCTATTAGGCCCAGGTTTTTCTTCCAGAATTATTCTCTGTCAAGGTTAAGGTGCTCGGGGGTGGCTTCGACCTATGGTTGGGTGACAATATTTATATATTGTCTATGGTTAAATGAGCACACCTATTTTTCTAACATCAACAACCCACGCTACTCTACAAACCTTTAACATCTTTCATTGCCCTCTCCACTCCATCAATCACTACATGGTTAAGTTTATCTCAATGATGGGACATTTCAAGGTAGTCACAACCTTGTATCAATGATCAAAACAAGGTGTCCAAGAATGCAAGAGTCACTATGCTTTGTTCTTGTCCACCAGAACTCTATCTTTCTCACATCTTGCATTCTTGCAACATCATAAGACCATATAAATCCTTGAAAATTTGCAAGAAACAAATGCAAGCTTGGTTGACCTCATTCTAATGCTTTCTCATCTTACCCATAGTGGTATGCTTGCCAACATTGCATTTTGAAAGGTGAGCCATATAACATTTTAAAGGTATTTATGTTAGTTCAAATGTGATTTTCATGGAATTTCATTTCTCTATCAAGTTCGAAAGATATTGTTAGTTGGAGCATCAAAAGTCTATATCACAAGAATACCACACCCTACACTGAGTTTCAACACTCATTTTCTCACTCCATAATCCACAATAGGATGAGTTCCATATACAAATGAAAAAAAACAACTTTCCAAGATTTGAAAGGGGTATTTGACAAAATTTTGTTGTCTGTAGCAAAAGTTATGAACAAATGTGCAACAAGAGGTTGGTTTTCCCTGGTAATCATGGGTTTTTTAAGAATGTATGTATGCATGTATGTAACTCATACATACATACACAATATATATATATATATATATATATGGGTGGGATTAAATAAATATTAGCATATATAGATATATACAAACCCACAATTACAGATTAGCCATACAAAACCCATCTTCATTGGCCATCAATAAATTGTAAACATGATCCCTCTATCAACATTACACGGTCTCTTATGCTTGCCAACATTGCATTTTGGAATGTGAGCCATAGAACATTTTAAATTTATTTATGTTAGCTCAAATAAGAATTTCACAGAATTTCATTTCTCTACCAAGTTCGAAAGATATTGTTAGTTGAAGCATCAAAACTCTATAACACAAGAAGACTACACCCTACATTGAGTTTCAACACTTATTTTCTCAGTCCATAATCCATAATAGGATGAGTTTCATATACAAATGAAAAAAAAAAACTTTCCAATATTTTGAAGGGGTATTTGACAAAATTCTATTGTCCATAGCAAAAGTTAGGAACAAATTTGCAACAAGAGGTTAGTTTGCCTTGATAATCATGAGTTTTTAAAGAATATATATATGTAACTCATATATACATATATAAAACTCATACATACATACATACATGTGTGTGTGTGAGAGGGAGAGAGAGTTATATATATGTATGTATATATGTATGTATAAGTGGGTTTAAATAAATATTTCAAATAGAAATGTTTCCTGTTTAAAAGGAAAACACCCCATGCCTTATAATTCGAGATCAAGGGTAAGCTTGTTATTGCCAAGTCAATTACAAGTCATCCACAAACCCACAATTACATATTAGCCACACAAAACTAATATCCATTGGCCATCAACAAATTGTAAACATGTTCCCACTAACATTACATGTTCTCTTCTTTTTGCATGGGTCAAATGACAGGGACCATCATTTTGTAAGGGGGAAACACTGATCTGAATCTTAAAGGAGGTTATAGTTCAAGGTATGATGTATAAGTCATAATATTATGAAATGTAAAAGGGAATGTGACGAACATGTAATTGACAAAGTAAAAAATTAATCAAAGTTGACTTTGTCAACAACTCACCATTATAAAAAGGCAATAAGGAGAGAGATAAGGTCAAGAATGATAGGGCCTAAAATTGGCCATATTAAATGTAATGGTTCATCCTAATAAAATATTTTTTCCCCAACTCTATCTATCTCATATTTTTATGGTGTATTTTTGTTTCTACATTGTTTTTTTCCTAGGAATACAACACGGGAAACCCTCGAGTACTTCCCCACATTTCATGGATGCTAAACGGGGTAAACCGTTCGGCCTGATTACGGGCCTAACCTGGTGGGGACATCAAGTGAGGCCCTAAACATGCTCTTGGCCATGGATTCGACCCTGGAACCTCATTCGAGCAAACAACAACACCCATACACTTGAGCTAACCCACCAGGCTTTTTGTTTATGCATTGTTATGCATTATCTTTAATGGTTTTTCCCAATGTTTCTTACACTTGCAAAACTATTTTTGTTGCATAATGTCACGGTGGATCTATAAGTTAATCTGCTCCTCTCTTCAACATTCAAGCATTCTATATCTCACCCCCCAATATTTTGATCATAAGATCAACCACCCCAATGTCGAGTGCAACAATTGGTAATGCCACTTGAGCATACCCTAATCTATTTAAGTAGTCCTAAACCTCCTTCCAAAAGGTCTCTAAGTTCATCCTCTATGGTACCAAAACTTTGTCAAATTGATAGCTCAATCACGGTCTATCTCTCATCTTCCACCTTCCACACTCTTGGGACTGCTTGGATAGGTTGTTTTCCTTCAACCATCCACCAGTTTGGAGGTTGCTACAATGGGTATACTCTCATCCACTTGACTTTGGAGTACCTTTTTTTCTTTAGTTGGCTTGATTGAAGTGTTTGTCCTAGTCCCATGTTCACCACCAATCTTCCAATTTCATATCTCAAAGGTAGCTTCAACACAAACATGTTAGCAAGGAGCAAACCTTGTCAACCAAGTGAAGTTATGGCACTTGTATTTCATTGTTTATTTCTTTACTTGTGTGGCTTTTGCTTTGTATCATTGAAGATAGCTCGCCAAGTTTGCTCTTGCACGAGGATTGTGTTTCATAGGTTCACATGATATGTCCCAATCCTCTATTTCTTACTTCTTGCTTGTGTTCCCTCTACAACACAAGTGGCTTCCTCTGTTCAATAGATTAGATCAAGGTTAGATTGTTCAATTCCTAGTTAAGGGTTTTGACCCATGTATGGAGGCAATAAATACTAAGTTCCTTTTCCTAGATTATTTACACATCACATTGAAAAGGATAATATACCTAATGCATGTTGTTTATTGTCTTCATTGGATGGAAAAGAGGGTTTAGTTAGGTAAATACATTATTTTTTTGTTTTATCTTTATCTAATGCAAGTAGGTAATTAGTTCATCAAAGTGAAATAAGTGAATTAACCCTAGTTGATTTGATTTCCTTCATTAATAAGTTGGTAATTTATTTGTTGCTCTAAAATAAACCTTAAACAAATTGTCATATAAACTCTAACCTACATCCATTGGTCACTAGATAGGATTAATGCCTTAATAAACTTAGTGGGCTCTCATATCCCTCATTGTTTTCATGGTTTTCTCCCAAAAATTGAATGGCAACCCCACTTACCTTTTGAGTGATCAAGCTCGGATCTTCCATCCTTGTGTCAGTGCGATATGTCATTTCTAACTACCATATATGCATTTGTTAACTCCTTCCCATCAATACTTTTCTTTCTCAAGTGAAGGCTTCCCTTTCACCTCTCATTAGCTATCCTTACCGTAGTTCCCTCTATCTTGGAATTAAGCAAGTCCACCCACACAAAATGAAAAAATTGTCACATGTAACACAAATGAGCATTGTGAACATGCCTCCAAATGCTTATCCAAGAGAACATCCAACAAACATTCAAGGATACCCCCTACCCAAGATTTCCATCCAATTATGCCACCTCAAACAAGGCCCCAAATGCCACCTCAAGACATAGATAACCTTCCTCCTTTCTTAAACATGAACCTATTGATAGGGAAAAATGTCCATTGTAAATAGTAGGGGTTCACCCCAGAGAAAAGTCCCAATTAGACCTCAACTCATTTGAAATAGAAACCTATTCAAATTCTAGTCCAACAACCATTACTAGTTTTATGGTTTTACTAGTTTGCAACCCAGTCCATTGTTTAGGGTTTTTATAATGTAAAGAATAAAATGCATCTAATCTATGATGCAAAATGCAAACAATGTAGCCTAAACTACTCCTAGGAGCATAGTAACAAGAACAATTATAACAAAATATGAGTGGAAAGTAAAGAAAGCAGGGAGAGTAATCTATCAACCAAAATTGACACCAAACCTCAAGAGGTGAGCTCTACTGGAAATCAAATTTAACTTACAATTAACAAGGAAATCACACCAATTTGTACTCCTCCACCCACATGAAGGTAGCTTCAAATACTGAGAAGAGGGACTTGTTTCTTATCAAAAGGGTTAGACATAAAACTGCCTATAAACGAAGATAACTTACCACTTTCTAGGCTTTATACATAACAATAACATAAAATAATCAGTGAGAAACAACTCAACATAAAAGAGAATAATCTGATTACATAGGAATGCAACCCACAGACACCGAGAAAGAGAAGAGTATACAAATCTAACTTGAAACTAGATCTTAGAGTCATAAATATGGTTAGCTTTGGCCTCTTTATTCACATAAAAAAATGGTCATACATTTTGCAAAGAAAGAAAAGCCTCTTCTTTGTAGGGGAAAATTACATTTATAGTATTTTCTAATAACTGCCCTTTCTTTTCCCCTCTGGCGTGTGGCAATTTCAGTTACACCTCAGAAGATTTCCCTTTTTCCCTCTCCAAAACCCTTCAATTTCTTTTACAATTCATCGTTTTCTTGAGAGGACTATATTTATATTAAATATTCTAGTGAAGCTTTCTCTCCATAATTTGTCCTTTCCCCTTTGGATTTTCAATAGAAATTTGTAGGATGAGAGATTAATGGTTAAAATTGTTTACTCACAAAGATGAGATTTCATAGCAAAAACAAATTGTCCTCTTTTCAAGCAATGACGAGTCCACAACCCTTGCCTCAGATTTGCTACTATATACACATGATTTTTTTTTGTTTCAATCTTTAGCTTTCAAACTATGCAACTTTCGTTCTCTTCCTTTTATTGTGTTGGTTGTTTCTAGACTAATGTTGTCCAACTTTAATTTTTTGTTGTAGCTATTGTTTCTTTCTTAAGTAATGCATTGTATTTCTCGTCACTCTTTGCATACAAAACCTTTATTAATTTATATGTTATTTCACAAAACAAAATATTTTTAAAGACAATCAATGTAATTTTTTTATGTTTAACTACATAATGAAGTTAACATACCTTGGTAACTTTCTAGCTCTTGGGCATATAACTTGTTTTCTTTAGAAACTCACCATCCCTCACTCTTTTGTGTATTATTCAAAATAATATAAAACATGGATTTTTTCTTTTGTATTCAATTTGTTTTGTAAAATCCCCTTTAGTTTCAAACGTGTTATCTTGTGGCTATAGATTTCAATTATATAACCTTTAATTTTAATTATAATGGATTAACTATAATCAAGAATCATATTACATACCCACAAGCCAAACAAATTTGAAGATAATCTAAACTTGAAATCGAGTTATCGACCAAAACCAAACCCAAGCCCAACAAGTGCTAGGAATTTAAGATGGGCAACAATAAAATATAATACACAAATAAGCAAGTGACACCATGAGTTTAAACTCAAGAAACCCCCAAGGGGAAAATTCTATTCAATTAATATGTTCTCATGTGTTTTTCTATTGTACAAGAAGTCCCTTTATATAACAATAGGTGACCATAACAAATCCATCATATTTAGATATCTAGTTCAATCATCTCCATAACTATCTCCAATTATATCTCCATAAATCACTGCATGGAGATATTTATGTTTCAATCATCTTGGGAAAACTGAACTCAAAAAATACAACTCCTATACCATAGGGAAGTGGGCCATATTATGAATATTTCTAAAAAAATAACTTATTGTGTTGTAGAAATCAATGAACCACGAAAAACATGCACAATATGGTTAAATAAACATGCTGAACCACTTAAGTTAGGGCAAAGTTTGACTAAGTGAGTGATTCAAAATAGTGTGTCCTAACACATTAAGACTACTTGGGGACCCAAGGGAGGCTCCATAACCAATACATAACCCAATTAATGTATGAAGGTTTAGGGGTATCTAGAATATCAAAGGGGGGTTGAAATAAGTCGGTGAAAACACTCACCATAGCTAAACATGCAATCAAGGACAAAGACAAAAGGTGTATTTTACCATGGCATAGACATCAAATGAGAAACGATAATCATTCATTTAGATGAAGGCAAGGGAATTTAAAGGAATTGTGAGCCATTACTAGGATGGACAAGAGGAACTTGGAATTGTTAGTGATAAGGTCATATATGCTAAATGCATCGTGTTATTGTCCAAACTAGCAGCCTTTGTGAGGGTGCCATCAGGGATAACCACGACACAAGAAATGCACCAATGTCACCTTAGCATAATCTCCCCTTAACTTCAAGCCAGCTCCTTGAAGCCATGGAGGGGATCCCAATCCTTAGAAACAACATGTATAGTACAAATCAATTCCAACTACACACCTCAATATATGTTAGATATACCAATGCCTTAGTAGAAAAATTCCTTAAGGATATTCAACCAAAAATTAGGGCAATAACTACTAGAATATAAAGAGGGTTAGGAGCTAGTTATAAAAGTGTTAAGATATGAAATAAACATGCTATAACATAAGTATAAATCAGCACAAAGAAATCACTTTCTATATGAAGAGAAAATGTACCTTTAGCCGCTCAAGAGTGAGATCCAATTGCAAAAATTAAGAGTGAATGATATACCTTAGTTATATATTGATTGTATGTAGTAAAATGGACTAGATTGTTGTTGTCCAACAATTCTAGAATCTGATATATGATAGAAAAACATAGAAAGTGCAGATTTTGGGTGAGGAAAAGTACCCCAAGAGTGCCTAAAAGCACTTAGAATGATGAACCTTGGGTACTTAAGCTAGGGCAATGAATAAACTATGCAAAAACAATCCAACAATGATTGAATGCAAATACACATGAATAATAACAATGGAATTAACTCAAACTTGCAAAGAGAGGTGGTGAATCCCACTAGGGTTTCACCAAAAATATCCAAAATGAAATATAATAGTAATGAACTACTTAGGAGATGAATTTCACAATTATAATGTGTTACATATTCTTTATGAACAAACCACAAGTGAAATATAAGCTAGAGTAGGGTTAGAATGCACCTTTTAGGGTTAAACCCTAGCTTTAGGGTTTCACTAGTTCTATTTTTTATTGTTGTAATTTAATTTCCATAATTAGTAAACCCCTTAAATCAGCCACAAAACATTAAGATAACCTTGAAGCACAATACCACTAGGGTCAATTTGCCTTCTTGGGGTCAGAAATTAACAATGAAGCATAAATCCTCGAATGAAAGTGTTTAGAAAATGAAAATAAATTGTTAGCTTTGCTCTAGACAATGAAATAAATACTTTTGACGGTTTATCTTTCATATTTTTTGTATTTTTGTATTTTATATGACATGAAAAATAAAAGAATTGATTTTTTAGGGATTTAGTGGTTGGTTGTTGGAGTTAAGCCCAATGCCTTGTCTCTACTTAAGGCTTATGGGGTTGAGGAGTATGCCCCTCTAAGAATTGGTTATCAACGTTTATGGATTAGAGTGAGAGACTATGGCCTCAAGGCTAGTAGTCTCTTGTTTAATCAAGACAAGCCATGAAACCAAGGCCCTACAAGAAGGGTTTCCCCGAGGGAGTATCCTTCACCAACAAGATCAACAAAATACTTGAAAATAATACTTAAAACCCTTGCCAAGGAGCATAGAACTAATCAAGGCAAGAGATACGCACTTACCAAATAGTTGATAACTTCTCAATTGATCAATCTTGCTAGTTTATGTATAATCTTTAACATTCACATCCTTAAAAAAAATACCAAGAAGAATAACCAAGAAAGAAAGAGCTCCAAGAATTGACAACAAGAAACACTGAGTAAAAGATCTTCTATTAATGGCTTCAATAATGATCTCTAACAATTCATAGCAATTTGGAATGAGAGGAGTGTCTTTATTTATAGATGAGGTCACAACTCCTTCCCATTCTTTATTCCCTAAAATAAGCCTAAGGAAATAAAATAAAAGTGACTTGTCATCCACATGATTTAGAGACTAAGTCAAATTTCAATTAAATGATGCTTTACATGTTAGAAACCCTCGTAAAAGGGGATGACCTCCACAAAATGTGATCAAAGAATGCTCAAACAATTTCCATAAATCCTTGAAATATGTCTCCAAAGCATGACCATGTCCATACCTAAGTTCAAGGCACCTCCATGAAGCATGAGAGTGGCCCTCCAAGTGAAACATGGGTCATAAAACCCCCAACAACAAGAATGACGTCAAGCTTCTAAGAGGGATAATTTGGCTCCAAGGTACAACGTTCAATTGAACATGGCTTGGGGGACTTCAAAAGATGGCAAAGAATATTCCTTGGCCATTATATCTCTAATGTCCACCTCAAAGAGGGGGGGGCAGCCTCACCCGAAGCCAAAAATAAGCCCTTTAAGGGGATGACTTCTTCATTTTTCTCCATAAGTAATCAAAGGGGATCAAAAGCTCCTCTGCATAGCAAGGAACGAGTACCATGTCATCATCATAAATTGCAAAGTCACTTAAGTGAACTCCACATCATCTGAGTGGCTCAAAATAAACCCCACAACTATCATGAAGTGCCCCAAGAGAGGTCAACCCTCCTTTAATGAAGAAAATGCTTTAAAAAGGTGCCAAAGGAGGGGGAATTCTAGCACCCGACACATGGAAAGTGTAGAGAAGGTCCATGTAGAGGAAAATAACCCATCTGTGCCTCAGAGAGTGTGACCAATGCCTTAAAAGATGTGAAACTACCTTGAGAAATGTGGCACTGGATGATCAGGTGTAGAGTCATCTTCGATGGCCAAAATGTGGTACATACATAAGAAAAGGAGGGCCCATGTGGGGTAAAATAAGGTGTGCTAAACCATGGGTGTGACAACACTTACAAAATGCAATCACCTTTTATATAGAAAATAATAAGTGAATAGTTAGGGCCTCGTAAACCGTGTATCCTAGTAGATCCACCTTAGAATGCCTACATACCTACCTAATACATAAATGCTTGATTTAGAGGGAGTGACCACCTCCAAGGGATAGTCAGTCGGAGCAATAAAACCAAGCACCCTGAGAATGGGGACTAAAAGGACATGTTGTGACTGTCCACCCGAGGAGATCCAGGTAACCTCTAACCAACACTTGTGCAAGAAGTCATCCTATCATGACCATATACAAATAAATCATCACACTTTGGGCTCATCGAAGTGGTCACATCTCATGTAGGGTACACTACAGAGAATCTGGGGTGTAACACACAATAAAATACCCACACACCAACATATGAAGGGATATGTGTATGGTCAATGCAAAGTGAAAATGCCATACAATACACAAGTTGAGAAGAAATTGGTCACAAGGTTCATGTTTATCTATAATGTGTAGACTTTGGGATGCAAGTCTCTGGGTTGATGTGTTAGTATACTCCTTCTCTTTGTGACTCACATTGTTGATAATTTCAATGTCATGCCTCGTGAGCCCTCTTTGTTTTGCTTTTATCTATGTAATGTAAATTGCACATTATCTTACTATAGTGACATGTCATTACTATGATGAGATTTTGTTCCATATTAACACTCTCACCCTTCCTTCTAATAAAGGTCATTGGAGCATATCATTGATCACTAATCTCTAAAGTGCTATTGATCTAGGTGGATATCGGTGGTCATCCACCTTTTCCAACTGGCTCAAAACAGGTTTTTGGAAATTTTGGTAATTTATTATTTTTAGCAGTTTTTCGGGTCCTGAACTTCCGGAGTCGTTTTGAGGCCCTAAACTACGTTTTTTGGGAAAATGGGGAGCAACATGGACTAAAGTTTAATGTTGCTCATACAAACGTTGTAGTCCTCGGATAGATCTTTCTAACGATGTATCGAGCGCCCCAAATGGAGATCGTATGCAAAAATTACGACCCCGGGAAGTTGATGTACTAACTTACCCAAACGAGGCCCACATGACTTTTGGTGCTTCATCTCCTAGGGTTAGGTTTTTGGATGTCTAGGGTTTTTGACATTCTTGTTTATTGTAAAAGGCCTTCAAAGCCTCATTGTAATGATCATCTTCTTATGGATGCGAGTAGCCGTCACATCTCTTCTTAGAGATAAGTTGCCACCATTCTAGCGAGTCTTTCACTCTGTATTTTACAGTCTTTGTACATTTTCGCTCATTAATAGAAAATTGTGTATTATTGTATCTTTGTGTTTATGGTTGCATCTATGATACATTTATGTTATATTAGTGGATATCTGTGATATCTCTGTGCATTTCATTATTATATCTCTACTCTCATTTTGTGCCGAAAATAATCCAAATCAGTGGTATCAGAGCATGTTGCTCTTGATCGTTTTTTTTTTTTTTCAGTACATGTCCCCGAAGAAGTTCGAGTATAGCAAGTTGGGTCTTGATCTTTTCTCTCTTGAAGACAATCACTTTCACACACCCAAGAAACCCTCCATGGCGGAAGAAAAGAAAAACGACGGAGCAGACGATCCTATCAATATGTTGCTTGAGCAAGCTCTCACGCGATAGAGGGACGAAATGACGAAGAATTTTTCCCACATCCTTCAACGCCTGCTGATAACAATAGGCGCATCTTCATCAAATGACCACTTTGGAGGCACCTCGCCTTTCAAGGTACAAGTTAATTTTGATCTTCCTGTATTTGAAGGACAGATAGATGCAGAAGCCCTAGACAAATGGTTAAACCTGCTAGAAGGTTATTTCTCTGTTCACAATTTTTCCGATAGAAAAAATATCACCTTCGCACTCCTTAAAGCTCTCCCCCATGTCAAACATTGGTGGGAAACTTACTGGGAGCAGAGTTCCACAGAGGAGTTTGGAATATATGGGGTCGAGCCCACTTGGGATTTTTTTGTGCAAGTGGTAAAGGAACAATATTACCCTATTGGAAACTATGAGGACCGATACATGAGATGGACCACACTACGACAAGAGAGGGGCCAAGCAGTTCCGAAGTTCACCAATACCTTCCATACCTTGCACCCCAAGCTAGGTATCAAAGACTCTGAGCGAAATATGGCTATGAAATACCACGGGGCTCTACACAGATACATCCAAACTGAAATGGATTTTTTGGACATCTCATCACTCGATACTGCTTATCGATATGCTGTTAAAATCGAGCAGAAATTTAAGCACCAGAACAAACAGGATTTCAGGTTTGCAAATCCACAACAACTAAATTATGACAAAGACGACCCTAACAAACAGTCTACCGAAAACCATTCCAAGCCATAGGAAAAGAAGGGTCATGGGAAGACAAAGAAGGACACTGGAAAATGGTGCGATTTCCACAAAATCCCCTGGCACAACAGTGATGAATGTCGCTCAAAACATTCATTGGTGGTCGAGATCAAAGACAAGGAGCCGAAACCTAATTCAGAATCTGATTATGAAAATACTGGTAAAGGACAGATCATTGACGCAGACCCCATTTCTATTGTCACGACAACAGCAATTCAACCAGAAGAACCAACAGATCCTGAAGAGGGGGAGCGTCTTTTTCATTCACAGATGTGGGTGAAGGGGACCCTGCTACATTTTATTGTTGATAATGGAAGCTAGAAGAACCTCATGTCAACAGAGGTCATCAAACAATTGGGATTGTCGACAACACCATACTCGTAGCCATACAACATCGAGTGGCTTAGCCAAGGACAAGATCTTCGTGTCAGCCAACAGTGTCGATTGTCATATGGCATCCATCCCTTCAAGGATGAGGTATTATGTGATGTTTCCACAATAGATGTCTGTGATGTTCTCTTGGGCCAACCATATATGTGGAAGCGCCATGCTATTTATGAGTCTCGACCCCATAGTGTCATCGTTACTTTGGGGGGTCATCTCTACAGAATACCAGAGGTAATTTTGACTATTGTCCCACCTAAAAAGTGTTGCAAGGTAGTATCTCATACTTCAAAATTTAGCTTTTTCACAATCTGTTCAAAAGGTGAACATGAGGATATTGCAACCACTACAACCTCGGCCCAAGCACCTTCTATCCAACAGAAGCAAGTCGACAAGGTTGCAACAAAGTGCAAAGATTCCTTCTGCACACAGTCATCTCATGTAGCTAGACTGGTTAAAAAGGTCCAACCCTTCTAGCCACAGGTTCGTGACAACCTTCAACAAACCAAGCAATGCGACGTCTCCAGCAAGGCAAGCAACTCACCAAGATTCAGATTCAACAATCGCTTTCCCCTCTCCCCCAGGAACTCAACGCAATGGAGACCATTGTTTCCTAAGGAGGGAGGATTGATCCAGGTGGATATCGGTGGCCACCTACCTTTTCCAACTGGCTCAAAACAATTTTTTGGCAATTTTGGCAATTTACTATTTTTAGCAGTTTTTTGGGTCGTGAACTTTCGGAATCGTTTTGAGGCCCTAAACGACGTTTTTTTGGGAAAACGAGGAGCAACCTGGAATTAAGTTAGATATTTGTCACACAAAAGTTGTAGTCCTCATATAGATCTTTCTAATGGTGTATCGAACGCCCAAAACGAAGATCGTATGCAAAAGTTACAACCCCGAGAAGTTGATGTACTAACTTACCCAAATGAGGCACACATGACTTTTGGTGCTTCATCTCCTAGGGTTAGGTTTTTGGATGTCTAGGGTTTTTGACATTCCTGTTTATTGTAAAAGGCCTTCAGAGCCTCATTGTAATGATCATCTTCTTACGGATGCGAGTAGACGTCACATCTCTTCTCAAAGATAAGTTGCCACCATTCTAGCGAGTCTTTCACTATGTATTTTACAGTCTTTGTACATTTTCGCTCCTTAATAGAAAATTGTGTATTATTGTATCTTTGTTTTTATAGTTGCATCTCTGATACATTTATGTTATATTAGTGGATATCTGCGATATCTCCGTGCATTTATTTATTATATCTCCGCTCTCATTTCGTGCCGAAAATAATTTGGATCAGCTATGACCATAAGATCTGTGACTCCATTACTTTGTTGGCAAATATTTAACAGACAAAAAATGACAAATACTTAATAGACAACAAATGCTTGTCATTGATGGCAAGTACAACAATGAAGATGACATGAGTACAGGAAGTTTGTAACAGACAGACAAACAAAAGATAAGTTCAGGAAGATCGAATGATCGAAGGCAACGCAACCAGGCAAACAGAAGATAAGTTCAGGAAGATCGAATTATCGAAGGCAACGCAACATTGATCTAATGATCGAAGACCCGTAAAGTTTGAGAAGCATTTCTGATCTTTGGATCCCATTCAAAATTCCCGAAAGAACGAGGGCCTTCAGATCTGAATGTAGAAAAGAAGAGCGTTGAAGAGGAGGACAGATCTCAGACGTTAGATCCAAGCGCAGGACCCGACCATCGTTGGATCAAGGAGAACCTGCACACTTTTTAAAGTACAAGGAGAAGTGGGCGTACAAAATTCCAAAAGAAGGAGGACCGTCCATTTACGGGTAGGACACGTGGTGATAGATAGTCATTTCGCTGACTGGAGAGTCAAAGGAATAGGATTCTCTAACCTCTTGAAATTGCAATTTAATCTGAGTCGTCAGATCAAGGTTGAATCTGGACCATTGATTCCAGTCCATGTTGGAGTTTCGCGGATCGAGAGTTGGAGATGTCAAGGAATATCAACCACAGGAATCTCGAAATTGMGATATGCGAAATCGCGATTTAATCTGAGCCGTTAGATCAAGATGTGATCTGGACCGTTGATCGGACTCCATTACGGAGTTTCGTGGATCAGGACTTTGAAGTGACAAAAACACTGAATATCAAGAATGTCGAAATCGCGATATGCGAAATCGCGATTCAATCTCAGTCGTTAAATCAAGATCAGATCTGGACCGTTGATCTAACTCCATATCGGAGTTTCGTGAATCGCGACATGGAGAGGCAAAGAAAACAATGCAACAAGAATGTCGAAATCGCGATATGCGAAATCGCGATTCCATCGCAGCCGTTGAATCAAGATCAGATCTGGACCATCGAATCATAGGACATGTGGCCAGCGATCGAAATTTCACTGACTTGGGGTCAACAGAGCATAGTGTTGAAATTCACGAAATGAGAAATCGCAAAAGCGCTTTATGCATAAGCACGTGGTCATAGCCATTGATCACATCGATGGAAGATGGAGGTAGAAGCTAGCGATGCTAAGCTTGGCCACAGAAATGTTGAAATGGATGCAAGATCTCATGAAGCCAATCCAACGGTGCAGGTAAATTTGAACAAAGATCGGAGGGTTACTGTTCTCTCACACAGTTAACTCCTCAGTTACGAATCTGTTAGCGAAACGAACTCATGATTGCCAATCAGTTGGCGTTTCAGTTGCTCGAAAAATTATCTTTCTTTTGCCTAAGGAAATGCGAAGTGGAACCGCCATGGGTGTGTGTATAAAAGAAAATGAGACAGACTGTGTGGAGTGGGGGTTCTGTATGAAAAAATGAATGAAACTGTAAGAAAGGGAAAATCATAGAATGTGCAGTGTGAGATTGAGAATATGCACAGTGTGAGATAAGAGTAACAGATGATGAAGAAAACTTGAAGCAGAGCAGAATAACAGAACAAGTTGAAGCAGAACAGAATGACAGAACAAGTTGATGCAGAGTAGACCTGCTGAACAGACAGAGGAAGAGAAGAATTGCAGAACAGTTAGAAGAAGACCAGATTTATAGAACAAAGAAAGATTGGTAAGAATTGATTTATCTGCGTAGTTGATTGTTTATTTATTCTTTCATATTTTAGGGAGGTTGGGAGGTGCTCAGGAGGACTGTTGTCCTCAGAGGTTCAAGTGAAAACTTGAACACAGGAAGTTGTAGCTTCCATCTGGTTGCAGCTTCCATCTGGTTGAAGCCAGAGAAACCAGGGTGGCAGGGTGGTGCAAGGGAGAACAAGTGTTCTCTGTTATACAGGGTGGAGCCTGTGTAACTGAAAGTTGGTGCTTCTATCCAGTTGGTGCTGGAACATTAAGGGAGTTGGTGCTTCCTTCTAGTGGGTGCTAGAGAAACCAGAGAGTTGGTGCTCTCAAACAAGTTGTAGCTTGTAAAACAGAGGTAG
>SNQJ01S0008387.1:80365-93067 GCA_010110895.2 Picea sitchensis | reverse complement strand
TCTTTGAACGAGTCTGGGTACATTTTGGAATCCCACAAACCATTGTCTCAGATCGGGATAGTCGATTTCTCAGCACATTCTAGTCGAGCCTCTGGTCACTGCTGGACACTAAGCTCACCAAATCCACGACCTTCCACCCCCAGACAGATGGCCAAACCGAGGTTGTAAATCGAATGATTATGCATATCCTTCGCATGTATAATTCAAAGAACCCTCGCACATGGGATGAGAGCCTTCCCTATGTCCAACATAGCTACAACCGAGCCTTGCATAACTCAACCGGCCACAACCCCTTTCAAGTGGGGTTGGGATTCCAACCATTGGGTCCCATAGATGTTGCACTTCCCCTTGCGGTCACCTCGACTGACTCATATACTGCTCCAACTGAAGCTGACAAAGCCACCTGGTTCATTGAGAGGATCCAACACATCCACCAACAGGTTCAGGATATCCTACAGAAGTCCAATGACAAGTACAAACAACGCCATGATCAACATCGGGTGCCGCATAAGTTTCAGGGGGGCGACAAAGTTTGGTTGCACTTGCAGAAAGAACGCCTTACAAGACCCCATCGGAAGCTTCGCTCACTCCGTTATGGACCATACACTATCACCAAGGCCGTGGGGGATAATGCTTTTGAGCTCAACATTCCTCCTTTCCTTGGCTTGCACCCAGTGTTCAACGTGGATCTCCTTCGCCCTTATTTCCCATCATTACTGGACACCTAAGAAGTAACAGAACAACCGACACCAACAGAGCTCAACCCCAACTGCATACAACAGGCATCCAATGATCATATTGTGGACAGACAGATCAAGGGCACTCGACAACAAAGGATCCAACTTTACCGAGTCGTCAAAGCAGGGCAGCTCCTGCACCAAGGCAAGTGGCTCACTCGGGGCCAAATTCAACAGAAATTTCCTCATCTAATGGGGGACCTCAACGCAATGGAGACCATTTCTTCCTGAGGAGGGAGGATTGATCCAGATGGATATCAGTGGCCACCCACCTTTTCCAACTGGCTCAAAACAATTTTCTGACATTTTTGGCAATTTACTATTTTTAGTAGTTTTTACTTCTGAGGCCATTTTGAGGGCCTAAATGAAGCTTTTTTGGTGTCGAGCTCCTCAATGATAGCCAAAGGCATGATTGAGCCCCCAAAATGAATCTCCTCGACGATACCTTTCCAACGGGCTATCACACGCCTAAAACAAAGATCGTATGCAAAAGTTATGACCTCGGGAAGTTGATGTACTAGCTTACCCAAACGGGGCCCACATGACTTTTGGCGCTTCATCTCCTAGGGTTAGGTTTTTGGATGTCTAGGGTTTTTGGCATTCTTGCTTATTGTAAAAAAGGCCTTCAGAGCCTCATTGTAACCTTCTTCTTGTGAATGCACGCTGTTGTCACATCTCTTCTCAGAGATAAGCCGCCACCATTCCAGCAAGCTTGTTTCCGCTGCATTTTACAGTTTTAGCTTATTTCGTTATTGAATATAAAACTAGTTTTACTGTATCTCTGTTATTTTGTGTTAAGCACCTGTTAACAATCTGTATTCATTTCGTTCTGCTCATAAAATCCGGATCAGATACCTCAAGCAAAGTCGTCAAATTCAACACAACACAAGACTCGTTTTTGCCGCCAAAGAGTCAAACTTGACTTACAACTTAATGAAGACTCCAAAATTAACTCAAGAAATATAAAAATACAACCAATAAACATAATTTAAAAGAAAAAATATAAATATTTTACATTTAAATTAAATATGAAACATAACAAATTTCAAAACTCAAATTTAACTAAATAAATACATTATACATTTAAAAAGACTTCATTATCTTTGTAAATGAATGCATCATTATTGAAGATAAACATTAAAAGTATACTTTTTTTTTTTTCCAGAAGAAAAAATTACTCAATTATATTAAAATATAATATGTTCTCATAAACAGATACATTCATAAATCTGAGTCAAATTAACAGGCAGGGAGTCCATCTCCTTCAATTGGGGAATCCAATTCAAAGGTGAGTGATGTTACCCTGGAAAATAAAAAAGGGGAGATCTCAATTCGGAAAGAAGAGAATGACGAGATGTTTCTGCCAAAAAAGTGCCAAGTATGCGGAGGAAATAAACAGGTGATGACGACCATTAGAAGATTTTGATAGAATGAGAGGGTCCCTCGTGACCGTCCATCTAATGAGTGTAGATGATCATACCTTTTTGTTTTTGTAGAGTTGTCTTGGATAGTAGGTCCGCTTCCCTATTAAACTCACGAGAAGTATGTGTGAAGATAAGCTTCTTGAAGTGGCGAAGTAGATTGTTGATATGGTCCATTCAAGCCATGAGGGTGATCGATTGAAGCTTACCACTATTATTGAGCCAATCTATTACAACTTTGGAGTCGTTGATCAACTGTAGGTGTTCAATATTGAGCCGCATGGCCAAGTGAAGTGTTGCCCAGGCCCCCAACAATTATGCCCTTGTGTTAGTGCCTGGGCCACAGCTGAATGTCCACCTGTATTAGGAGTTTTTAGTCAGTCTAATCAAGTCCCCTGCACCACTCATAGCTCCGTTGAGTTGGGCAACACCATCGAACCACCCCAAAGTAATATTCTTAGCAATGGAGGGATTTATCGGAATTTTTGTGTTCGCTTTGTAAGGATATACTTCTTTCCAAATCTGGTGAAGGCCATGAGCTCTGTAGACTACTGAATGGATATAAGGTGTAATATTATTAAAGATCAAGTTGTTTCTGTCCAACCAAAGGTGCTAGATAACCAACGGGGGCAGAAGTTTGTAGGAGCTCTCTCTTGAAGTCCAGTGTGTAAAACAATCTGAGATGGATGTCCCATTCCAGGCAGAGGTGAGATGTATGACATGTGCAATTAAATTCTAGACCCGTGTGGCGAATTTGCAATGAATGAATAGATGTGCCACCATTTCCACTTCTTCAAAACAAAACTGGCAAATATTTGGGCTGATCCAGCCTTTCTTCAATAGATTGTCCCATGTGGATATTTTGTTTTTGTCAGTAAGCCAAATAAACAACTTAACCTTTAAAGGGATTTTCCAGTTCCATAATTGTTTGCGCCAACCAGAAGTGCTGGGTATTTTTTCAGACTTGATGATAAATGAATATAAGTTTCGAACATATATATGTCTTGAGCAGTTGTCGCCCGCCCACAAGAGCTTGTCTGCACCATGCTGAAGGTAGATACCCGATAAAGTAAGGGTATGACAATAAAGGTCCCACTCCTCTGCAAGATTGCGTGGAAGTTCCAACGCGTCACTTGAAATCCAACCCAGAATCAGAGTCTCCAAATCGCTATGAATTGAGGCTTGGTATAAATAATGTATGTTTTTTGTGTGTAGATGAGTAATGAGTGTTGGAGATAGGAAGGATGATGCGTTGTTGGCCGATCTTGATGGAATGGTCGGAACCAGGCATCCAACTAATCCAGTATTTGATCCATTGTATAGATTTATTCAGATTTCTCCACGTTTGTGAGACTGCCCCGGGGAGACGAGGAGTTGAATGGAGCCAAGTTGGTACTGAAATAGAGGGCATATATTTATCCTTGATAACTGAGTTCCAAATGTCTGTAGAGTTTAATGCTCTCCAGAGTGTGTTGGCTGCCAGGGCATAGTTGAATTTGAAAATGTTTATAATGCCCCAACCCCCCCTGTTTTTTGGCAAAGCTAATGCTTCCCAATTGCAGAGATGTAGATTGTGTTTATCTTTACATCCAGACCAGAGAAAATTATAAGTAATTTTCCTGAGTTTATGCATGATCGGTGGGGGAATGGAAGCCAGTGTCATCCAGTACACCGACTTTCCTTCAAGAGTAGCTTTGATAAGTGTATATCTACCTCCAATAGTTAGCCACATGTTACACTAGTTGTTGATTTATTTACTCACCTTTGTTAGCAACCAGTCTCAGTCCGAAGCCTTCTGGTGTTCGGCTTTTATAAAGTATCCAAGATAATGTATACCATGTGAGAGATGTGTGAAATTGTGTGGGAATATAGCCATAAGATGTTCTAGATCCCGATCATGAATATTGGCGAAATGGAAAGTTGACTTGTCCCAATTGATTTGTAGTCCTGTAGCAAAGCAGAATAATTTTAAGAGTCCAACAATTTCTTGCCACTCTAGTGGATTGTCATTTGTCATTATAAGGACATCATCAACAAAGAGGAGTTGAAGGATTTTGATCAGCCTAGAGACTTTGATCCCTATAATTTTTCCATCTGCCTGAATTTTTTTGAGGAGGAGACTTAAGCTTTCCATAGCCAAGATGAAGAGCAATGGAGAAAGTGGGCAGCCCTAACGCAAGCCTCTGCCACTATGGAAGAAGGAAGAAGGCTCACCATTAATCAACACTGCAAAGGTTGCACTTGTGACACAACTCATGATCCAAGATATCAACGAAAGGCTGAACCCCAGTTGAGTTAAAATAAGTCTAAGATAGTCCCAATCAATGCAGTCAAAAGATTTTTTTAGGTCTAGTTTGAGGATAAGGGCACAAGATTTGTTTTGATGGATGTTGTGTAAGCATTCTTGAGCAGTGCCTATGGTGTCAAGGATTTGTCGACCCTTTAAAAAACCCAACTGTTCTTTGGACAGAAAACACGAGAGGATGGGTTTGATTCGAATGACAATGATTTTTGAAATAAGCTTATAGCAAAGGTTGCAAAGAGCTATTGGCCTGTAATCACCAAAGGTTGCTGGATGATTTACTTTCGGGATAAGCGTCAAGAAAGTGGAGTTTAGTGCTCCAAAGATCTTGCCATGATGTCTAGTGTCTTCCACTAGTTCCATAAGCTCAGGCCCCACCAAATCGAAATAATGGAGGTAAAACTCAACGGTCCAGCCATCTGGGCCTAGACTTTTGTCCTTTGAAAAAGATTTGAGTGCAGTCTGTACCTCTTGTAAAGTGCAAGGTAAGACCAGTAGAGTGTTTTCCTCAACAGTGACATGACGAGAAAAGAGTTGTGCCACTGATACTTGGGTTTGAAGGTGTACCTATGTTCTTGCCTCATAAAAAGTTTTGAAATAATCTATGACTGCATATTTGATGTCTTGTTGTCCACAGTGCTTTGTACCTATATCATCCTTTATTTGTCGTGTAAAGGAAAACATCATTAATAAAAATAAACATTAAAAGTGTGCCAAACTCACCCCGAGGATGAAAAACCTCAATGTAAATAGATCATATATAAAAATTAACTCATTTATCATTTATTTTTTAGATGAAAACATAAAGCATTGAAAATGTGTCGGATCCCCATTGGTGAAGAACTCAAGATTGGAAATGAAGTTTGAATCTTAAAAATTTGTCATGGACATTTAAAAGTAAAACTTATTCTCTACATTTTATAAGTTGAAAAAATTATGCCGTAATTCCCTTCACCCCTCCAATCAGCTTTGAAACTATGTAAAAATCATGTTTTAATAAAAACAAGTAAACGTTGTTATACCCTAACTTATCCCAAATTAACTTAGGTCTTATTATATAAAATGCCTAAAAACTTAGTGCAAAACCTTTGCTCCAAAACATACTGAAACGTTGTTATACCCGAACCGATAGCCTGTCTCTAGGTTGGTTCAATATGACAGCGCCACCGTGCAATATTTATGCCGAAGGGATAATGCAATAGTATAAGAACTCTTATACGCAAAAACTCAAAATACCATCAATAGCATCAAGAGGTGTAAAATTTTGCTGACGTGGACTACAGTCGCTGACTGTACATCTACCCCAACATATATAATTCAAACTGGGAGCTCATTGAGTGCTCGGCTTAAACTTGTCTGCATTGCATTGCATTGGGGAAGGAGGAGGAGGAGGAGGAGGAGGAGGAGGAGACTTCAATCCAAAGGGTAAGCAAGGCGAAGATGCTGCAGATACGGCTGAGCAAGGGGGCCCCTGGAAGCGAAGGCGGTACTGGTACACCCAAGCTCTCTGGTTCCGACAATGTGACCGTGTCCTGCCCAGACCATCTGGTGTTGGCCGATCTCCCGGTGGCTAAAGGACTGGCTTCTCCCTCTAATCTCAATCTCAATGTTAAGGCTGTTAAAACCGTTGGGCGGAAGCGCAGGAGAAGGCAGGGAGATAAGGTCCACATTTGCGTCATCTGTGATTTCCCCATTGCCATCTATGGCCGACTGGTGAGCCAGTCCCCCAACACCCTCCATGCTTTTTTCCATTCATTGTATTTTCTGAAGCACAGTAGATTGAGTTTTGAATGCCCATCTGTTTTCGACCAAGCAAATGTAAATTAGGGCACCAAATTGCAAAACCCTAAATTGCCACAGACCGAAGATTGATAAGTCATCGCCATATTAACGGGTAACGAGATTCTCGTCAAGGGATGTGCTACCTTGAATAATAGCATTGTTTTCTCTAACCAATCAGTGTAGCCATTAAGCCGTTGATTTATTGATGATGTCCATGGTGTGTTAAGTCATCCACCTGGGTTTTATTTCTGCTGTTCTCTGCCCCACCTGCATGGCATGAGTTCTAATAGGGATGAGGGTGGGTGCAAACCCCAGGCAGCTCTGGCTGAATGGATACCCCTCGGACCTAGGGTCTATGTCCATTCTTTGTGGGGTAGATCCTTAGCAAATGATTTTATATTCAGTGAAAAGCTACTAGCACTAATACGGTGTATGCACTGTCAAGCTTAGAGGCTTTGGCCAAGCAGCTGCTTTGTAGGGGCTTCTATGCTATTAAAATTCACCTAGGACTTGCACCTGGCCTCATCTGCTTGCCACACATTATTTCTAGCCTGTATTGATGCACAGGGGGAAGCCCAGGGAGGATCGAATCCTTGTCATGGCTACTGAAAATGCTCTGCCTTATTACGAGAGCATGGCCCCCTGGATGCTCCTCAGGGAATGTTTCATGCCTTATTACGAGAGCATGGCCCCCTGGATGCTCTTCAGGGAATGTTTCATGTAGTACCTTTAGCGGAAAAAAGGCAATTAAATTAGGGCAGTGAATAGTATTTCTTTGAAACCCTAGATCGCTAAAGATGAAAGTATTCTGTGGGTTGGAAGTCTCCTGGAGTATGGTTGGAAGTCTCCTGGAGTATAGTGAAAAGTTTTCTTGTTTCAGGGTTTGGAAATGTCACATAGATGTTATGGGCACCGATGTTTTGTGGGCTAGGAATTTGCTAATGCTTTGCTGGTTGTTGGAGTGCCTGGAATTGCTTCTAGTCTGGGGCATGGATGGACTGTAAATACTTTAGTCTTTCTGTTCCTTTTGGTTCTTTATTTTTGAGTCAGTGAGTCAAAGGGTTCAAAGGTAAGCTCCGCTCTTACTTCGGATATTTTAGTATGACTTCAAAGGGTTCAAAGAGTTCAAAGGTGTCTAATATTTTAGCATGACTTCAGGATATCCATCCACAACTTAGTTTCTTCCATTTCACCCCAGAAGTACCCAGAAAACCAGAAGCAGCTTCGGAGCCTAGTTTTCTGATTCTCCATTTCTCCCCAGAAGTACCCAGAAAACCAGAAGCAGGTTTGGAGCCTAGAAATGCATAAAGTTTCTGGACCTGAATGCCAGAGAAGTCTTTGGGGTTTTGTGATCCAAGAATGAATGGTTTATTTTTTTCATTTTACACAGAAGCATGAAATGGTTATTTAAATTTTTTTCTTGAAGCATGGATCTGTCACCTGTTGCTGTCAAAAGCTGGATTGAAAATTTGTTCGTCACTTGTAATGTCAACCCCAGATATATAATGCAAATGTAACCCTAATGTTAGATTATCAGAGTACGTGTGCACAAGACCAGGCTGCCAGATTGAAGGAAGAACGTCCCGTATATTAAGATTACCTCAATGTTTTTTATCCCTCCCAGAACTTAATAGATCTGGGGTTAATATGGATCTATGCATGCTAATTGCAATACAAATATTATTTTAAAATTCGTCAATGAAGATAAAAACTTCAAACTGATATTCTGCTTTTCCTAGAATAGAGTATCCTAACTTTAGCTTTTCTTGCACGTGTATAGCTTTTCTACTGATGTGAGTGTGCTTGCACATAAATCACTTTTAATTTTAAAACACGTTTATCTCTACCGAACATACACTAACTA
Organism: Picea sitchensis; assembly: GCA_010110895.2. Classification (NCBI taxonomy): domain Eukaryota; kingdom Viridiplantae; phylum Streptophyta; class Pinopsida; order Pinales; family Pinaceae; genus Picea; species Picea sitchensis. The sequence goes on along the minus strand of SNQJ01S0008387.1, from coordinate 84,961 downwards.
ATCTAACCTCTAAATTTGTTGTGCATTTACAGTATGCATATTTATAAAGCATGATCACACTGGTAAAAGCCGTATCCATTTTTATGTGCAGTATATGTTATCCCGTGTCCATTTACCATGTATACGATGCAATAATTATGCATCGTAAATATACTGTTCAAATGCTGTGTGCAAGTATATCTAACCAAAAGTCCGCTGAGCATTTTATGGTATGCTTATTATTAAGGCACGAGTCTACCATGCTATAAAAGTTGTGGGGATTCTGGGCGGAATATTTAATGCAAGATAATGCTGGAGATTTGGTTTTTAGTCTTAGTATATGCTGAAAAGTTGTCCTTTAAACTCATCAAAGAATCAAAGTTTGTGTTGCAAGTTGCAACTATTCAATGTTGAAACTTTACATTGTTTTCAATCTTGAAACTTTTTGATATGGGCATTAGCTTGGTGTTGAAGAGTTATATGTACAAGGCTCTCCAACCTACAGCTTTGCATTTTGTGTTGTGGGTGCTTGCGAATTCTTACAACTACGGGATCTCTGTGAATCTACTATGCTAAATCTGGATTTATTTTAAAGTACTTAGTTTAGTTAAGAATACTAGTTATCTGTGCATCAGACCTACTATAGAACAATGGACCACCCTAAGTTTCAAATCACACTTTGTTGTTGAAACTTGAAACTTTACACCTTCTTCAGTTGCAAAACTTTGTGATATTGGCAAGAGTTAACGTGGTAGCCAAGGTTAATATGTACAAGGTTCTCAAACATTCGGCTTTGCATTTTATGTCGTGGGCACTTGAACTTTGTTACGATGTCTACTGACTCTTTGCTTGATTGATGTGTCTGCCCTTATGTTACATTTTGGATTTGGGCCTGATAGCCAAGACTTTGTTTACTGATCTTTATGTTCACATCGATGCTTGTATGGCCTGGTATGTGTGCCCAAGGGGGGCTAAGTTTTGATACTGGCCGTTTTTGGTTGTAATCCAGCCTGATTTTGTTTTGTGCTTGAGGTTGCTGCTGAAGTGGCCCGTTTTATTTGCATAAAAAGCCATGTACATCTATTGTTCATATTAATTATGTGGAGAAAAGCAAGGTGCTCTACAGCCTGGGTAGGGAAGATGATTACTTCGTGTAACTCTTGGTGTGTGTGTGTGTTATACACACACATATGCATGTATGCCAGCTTGATAAAATAAAATCCTAGCATAGATCCATATTAACCCCAGATCTATTAAGGTCACCTCAATGTTTTTGATCCCTCTAGGCTCTTAATAGATCCGGGTTTAAGATGGATCTATGGTTAAAGGAAGCATTTTATAATTTTTTTTATTACGATTATGAGATATGAATGGGTGCATGCCAGCCTAGCTTTGATTTAAATGAATAACGACTATAGCCACTAATACTATTTATATAGATGCCAGAACAATGGACCATCCTAAATGCCACATTCATCTGATAATTACATTCCCCAGCCAAGAACTGTGATAGATTTATGCTAGAACTTTTCCAAATCAGTGATTCAGTTGATGGAAAATTTTAGTGTATGTAACATCTCAATAATTCGTCATTTTCTCTTTCTGAAACTTCTAAACGGTGGGATTATAAATCCATTTATTATAGTGTGGTGTTTGTAATCTTTATCCACTATCTGTTCTATACAAAATTATCAAGAACAAGTATACTTGTATCGTTGTCGAAGTATGTGAGAATGCTGAGAAAAGTCTAGCACAAAGTATATGTAATCAAGTGTTTGGAACTGAATGCTTCAGTTTTTTGAAAAAAACACTGCCTTTGACTATTAATAGTATCAATATGTACAAAAAAGCAGAAAAGAGAGCAGGCCACCCAAGCAGCCTCCACAAGCAGAGCAAGATACAGCATAGACATGGGCTGGCTATAGCCAAAACACTCAATTATCAAAGCCAAAAAACGGGCTATCTAATGCCAAAACACTCGTAGAGTATCAAAGTGTATAACCTCTAGACAAGAAGAAAATATAACATCATATCACAATAAACATTAAACATTACCCTAGCTGTTGAGGGGGGTCTGGTCATGATCATCCAAGGCCGTACAACATCCCATCCACCAGTGGTCGCCTGGGGTCTAGGCTCCTTTGAGACTGCAAGAGCCATGGTCAGGAAGGGCTTGTCCATGCACTGGGGTGGGCCAACAGAGAGGCTATGAGCATGCTGATGCACTCTTAGACCAGTCTGCTAGCATGGTGCCTAGGCTTGCTTGTTGAAGAGCTTGCAAAGGCGAGATGAGAGGGTGCACGAGCAAGAGCAAGCGTTGGGCTAGGATCCACATGGCTCATAGTGCAGGGGTCCCATGCTAGTAATCCAAAAGCTACTCCAAGTGCACCTTGCGTGATTGCACCACCTCAATATGTGAGGATAGGATGACACAAATAAGACTGTGATCATACCTAGAGAAGCCTGGTGTGACAACATAATTAAATACACCATCATTTCTCTTTTTCCACAACCAAAATAATATATCATCCCTAATAAGAAACCAAGCAGAATGAAAATCTAGAGCCTAGGGTAGTCAGTCGTTGAGGAAGGCAACCTTCTAGGATAAAGAAGCAGGAAGGTATTGCTGGCAAAGAGACTCCACCCATGCCTAGGTAGATTTTGCTAGTGGGTAGAACCAAAACACATGCTTCAAGATTTTAGGTCGTTTGTACTGAGGGCATCACGAGCTATGTATTCCTAGGTAAGTTAATCTTTTATCTAAGGGTAGCCCCCTAAGGCAAGACATCAGGCAAAGAATGCTTCTTTAGGTTCTAACAAAGGCTTCTAGATACTGCATGGCTTGAAAAGCCGGATCCTCTATTTGGATTTCGACCTCTAGATCCTATTTAGATGACCTAGATCTAGCTTTGAGTAGAGCCACTTATAGCCCATGTTGGCTTGTATTTCATGAAAGTTGTGACCTTGTCCCACTTCTAGTCCCTCCTCCAGGCTCTTGACAAAAGGAGTCCAATCTTTAGAGCATAGTGGCCTGAAATCAAACTTTGCACACATTCCACAACAATCTTGTCTGAGTTAGCCAAGTGGAACTTAAGCTTCAAATCAGGCCAAGGAATCCAAGTTCGAGTTTGAGTAGCCACCAAATCATTCCCCATGTAGATCCCTTTATGATAAAACGACGGGTTGAGAAGTAAGGAAATTTGGTGAAGGGCTTTCCATCTGCATAGATGAGGGGAGACCATCACAGACAGTGGGAGTTAAATGAAAGCCCTGTTTGAAGAGTTGTCTCTTTCCAAGCTAGAAAGGGCTTAATGCCCTCCTAGGCCTTCTAAGTGCTATGAACTACAACCAAACTTTGGATTTCTACTATAGTAGGGGTGACTAGCAAAGTTTCCAAAGGAAGCCCCTTTTAGGTAGATTTCTTGTAGGGGGTCCTTTGGGCAACTTGAAACCCGAGGACCTTCCAAGTCGCTTTTCCATGAACAACTCTAATAATCCACTTAACACACACGACTTGGGCTTGGGCTTGGCATCGAGTTTTGATAATGCCCAGATCCACTTATTCCTTTAGGAGTATAGCGGAGGTCCCAGTTACCATGATGAGAACCCTTGCTTTGATTTGTCTTAGCTTAGAGAAAGGAGCAAAGGGATTTTTCCAATCGAGAGTAGGTCGCAAGCGAAGGCACCCAGCATAAATATTAGTACACATGAGTGGTTGCCAAGATTTTGGTGCAGATCTATAGTTTGGCAACTAGAGCCAATGAATTTGTGACTCATTTCTTGATCTTCTTTCAACCCATTGGATTACAACTTCCTAGAGGTCCTTGGGGGAGGCTTTGAAGGTGAAGGGGGAATACCTAAGAATTTGAAGATTTTCTCTTATTGAATCCAGTTCCAGTTCTAGTAAGAGAACTAGCCAGGCACAAGGCTTTGGTTTTGCTAATAACATTGTGTCTTGGCCCATTGAATATTTGAGCACGAAGCTAAGAAAAAAGTATTAAGACAGTCCATAGTGTTGGTCTAGGAGGTTTGATGTTCAAGAATGGTAAAAAAATGAATCATTAGCAAAGTGCCCATTGACCAAGTGGCCAACATTAGGCTTTGGTAGGGGAATTCCTCTCACAATATGTAGACTAACTTATTGGTTGAATAGATGGTCCATAGCTTCAACGGTTAGCACATAGAGGGTTGGAGCTAGTGGGCAACCTTGCATGATAGAGAAGAATAGTTTGACTGCTTCATATTTGCCATTATCGATGGAAAGACAACCAGAGGCATCAACAAAAAGAGTTTCCGCACTACGAATTACGTCGGCCTAAACCCCAATGCTTTCAGCATGGCCAAAATAAAAGGGCACTCAACCTTGTCTTGGGCTTTCTCAAAGTCAATTTTCATGAACAACACATCCGGGTTGGATGAGCTAGCCCACTCCATATCCTCGCACACAACAATGATGTTGTCCAAAATGTAGCGCCCTTTAATGAAGCTTGTTTGCTCATGCTGAATAAACTTTGGCAATGTATATTTGATCCTCAAAATCATGTTGAATTTACATGCAGCAACGAGAGCCATTCTCCTGGAGGATGGCTAAGACCCTAGACGAGATCTAGGGCACCC
>SNQJ01S0008387.1:19646-80355 GCA_010110895.2 Picea sitchensis | reverse complement strand
TTGGACATGGTAGGCTGTGACAAGCTAGGTGTCATGGGTTGCGAAGAGCTACTTGGGTCCAAAACCTTGGGGGTTGGGGTTGGAAGGGTCAAGGTTCTATGAGTTGGGGTTGTGCCCATAGGCAGAGTTTTACTTGGCGAAGCATTACTTGACTTATTTTTTCTCTACACTTCTGTGCTTGCACCTTCGTTATCATACTTAGCCTTGGGGTCAACACGATTAGCATGTAGGTGGATTGGGGCCATAAGTGGGCAGTCGCAGATGTGGTGATTAGGGCTATAAGTGGGCAGTCGCGGATGTGGTGATTAGGGCTATAAGTGGGCAGTCGCGGATGTGGTGATTAGGGCTTTGACAACGAAAGCAGGAGTTGGGCAGGTTGACATAACAGACAGGTTGTGAGAACTTTTTACATCCCGACCGAATAAGGACAAACTCCCTGAAGTCTTGTGATAGGCTAATCCTAACACAGACCCAAGGTTGCGGCCTAGGGTTGAAGAACCTGTCCAGTTCTAGGTAGATAACCTCCCCTAGGGGGGCAGCAATATGCTGAAGTTTGGGCTAGAATTGCATCAGGCAATTGAAGAATTCAATATAGACAGGACATGCTGTTTTAGCCTCCTTATTGGCTGAAAAGTCTGGAGTCCAGGCTTCCAGAATCAGGAGGGTATTTTTGCAAATCTAGGGACCATTATGCAGCACATTCTTAGCACTGTTTGCTTCTGCAAATTGGAAAAGGAAAAACTTTTAGTCAGGTTACAAGCCTCGGTACAATGCCAACCAGCAATCCCAGTTACCCTAATCCAGGCATGAATCACTGCCTGGGGGAGGATTCTCCCTACAAAATATCCTAGCAGGGAACCTTGACGAGTTGCCCACAAAGATTATCAAATTCAGCATCATTTATTTCAATATCAGGATATCAAGTTCAGGTTTAGGAATATTACCTCATGGTACACCTTCAACATGAACTTGCGGGGGGTCTTCTGAGGCGCCATGGTTGCTTGCAGTGATATCACCTTCAGACAGCTCAATGGTTTTTGAGTGATGGAAAGGTCATCAGGCCCCTCCACTTAGGGCTAATGGTCACAGCCTGATAGGCCAGGCGAGCCAAGAACAATGTGGCAGGACAAGTAGTAACTATGCACATGCTGGAAGATTACTTGAATGCTTCAGTTTTAACCTTTCTTCTTCTCAATTTAGGCAGCCTGTAGAACAATATTAACTATATCATTTGTCTCAAAGACAGGATATTAGACAAAATAAATATTTTTGATGTTGTGTGAAATATGATAATCACCAAGCAAAGAGAAGAAATAAACAGCCTGCTGGTATGTCTCACCAGTTTATGAGCTATGAATTCGTTTAGAGAACAATTTATGTTGGTGTGTATGTTTAGTACTAGTATCTGCTTGTTGTTACCAAATATATTTTGCATATGAGAACTAATGTTTTTGTTTGTGCTTTGACAGAGCCCCTGTGAGCATGCCTTTTGCTTAATGTGTGCAAGGAGTGAGCCAAGCTGTTATCTGTAAGTTTATATCTTTTTTTTGTAGTGCCAATACATAGGTAGGTCAGAGTTATCTTGCTTTAAGGAAGTATGACCTTTTTGGTTACTGGAAATCGGAAATGAAATTCAAAGAAAATCACTGCTTAATAATAGATCAACAAATAGCTGTAGCCTTGAATAAACCATGGTTCTTGACTGGACAAAAATTACAAATTATCTCTTGAAATTAGACAAGAAATTGGTAAATTTGTTAGTGCTGCTTTGATAGGGTTTTACATTTTGCTGGTTTTGTTTGTGTTTGGAATCTTTCCAATATGGTAATTTCAGATTGGTTTCAAAATTATGTCCAAATCATGAAACTTGTGATGGATCTTTCCAATTTATTTGAGACCGAAGATTTTCACAGCTAGTCATATTGTTGTTGAGCTTTATGGATTAAACTGTCTAATGTTTTGAAACATCCAACGTTTCGAGTGGACACTCCATCCATCATCAGGGACAAATGAAGCTAAAGAATGGTAAAGAGTGCCGAGAGCTGAAAATAAATAAATAAGGGAAGAGAATAAAGTAGCCGTTGGAAAGATGAATGCAAGCAAGGATAAAGCCAAAGTGGAGGGGGGGGGTTTAATTAATGATGTTGTATCCGTTGAGGTAAGAAGTAAGAGAGGAAAAATATTAAACAGTTAAGAAAGGAAGAATTAACCCATTATCACGTACCAAAATTAAGTTAGTGAAAAATTAAACTGAAAAGAATAATTAGTTAAAATTTATATTTATGTTTGACTAAATTGAAAGAATAATGAAAGATGAAATAAAGGTATTAAAAGATAAATTAAAATTTTTGTTTAGTTAAAATAAGTTAAATTGAATAATTAATAATAAGAAGGGATCAAAATAAATTGGGAGATAGAGAGGGGAAAAAACAAGGAAAGGGAAAATCAAATGGTAAGGAAGGGAGGAAGAGAAGATTAAAGCCAAAAATTCGACTCAGTTTGAATGTCCTAGATGACGAGCAATAGGCTTCCAAGAATGACTAAGTTTATAGCCGTACTCTCGATTAAAATTATCTGGGTGTTTTTCAATTTCGAGAGCCTCTCTAATGATGCGTGAGGTGTAATGGGGTGCGGAGGCCAGGATTTTAGTTTGATCAAAACAAATAAGGTGTCTAGAATTAAAGGAGTGCTCAGCGATAGCAGATTTAGAGGTGTGGTTGTGGGTTGTGTCGGCAATATGTTCCTTAAGCCGGGATTTAAAAGATCTGCCTGTTTGGCCAATGTATGATTTTCCACAGGAGCAGGGAATTTGGTAAACTCCTGGGCAGTTTAGATAGTTGCAACATTCTGGTCAGCTGATGTATATGCTAACTTGAGGTTAAGATAAGGGTCAGACCTCCTTGAAAGGAATCACATTTCTTTAAGAGCAGCTTGTTGTATTATACTATTTCTTAATTGCTCTTGTATAGAATACAGGATTGGTATTTTGATTGCCTCTCTAATTTGCCTATTCTTTGTCATCCTTACAGCTTCTTACACCTAACTAATAAGGCAATAATTAAATCAGTATAATCTAACACATTTATCCTTTGTATCAATCAGCTCTTGAAAAATACATTATTACCCTGCAAAAGCATTTTTTGTCCCAACAAATGTAATTGTTTTTTTTTCACTTTATTTCAGGTGCGATGAAAGGATTCAAAAGATACAAACAATAAAAATGCTTGACGGAATATTCATTTGTGGGGCTCCACACTGTTTGCGGTCATTCTTGAAGAAATATGATTTTGAACAACATCTAAAGGATGTGCATTTAGATTTACTTCTGCCGGAATCTGAAAAAGAAGTGCAACAGAAGGATGTTTCAACAGCCAAGGCAAGTGTATCAGACACTCAGTATAAGCAACCGTTACATGTGGATTCTCAAGCACTAAGTCGCTCTGTGTCAGCCCCGTCTCTTCATCCTTCACAACAAGTTCCACATGCAGCAGAATCTTCATCTTTGCGGTCTCAACCAAATAGTGTGTCAATGTCACCAGTAACATCTCCGCCTGAAAAGCAGCCTCAACTGAATCCATCTACAGGGTTTATAGGGCCACCAGTAACATCTCCACCTGAAAAACAGTTTCAATTTAATCAGTCTATAGGGTCATCTTCTGCAGCAAATTTTCAAGAACAACAAAAACCAGAGCAAAAACAGTCAGGTTACCAGCAACAGTTTGATCATCAAGGAAACGATGGTGCTAGTCCACAGCAACAAAATCAGGCGATGACTCAAGTTTCTGAAAAACAGCCCAACCAGTCTCCTCAAGATTACTATCATAGACATTTGCACGGAGAAAGACATCATACAAATTCTGAAATGTATCAAAGCCCGCATTCAGGACAACAATATTCTCAGCAGCAAGAAAAGCAACAAACAGATGGACTTTATCATCATAACCCAGCATATCAGGTGTTACCACAGAGACCGCCAATGCTCATGTCTGCAAATCAACCAGGGATACCTCCACCATTCCCAAATTACCCATTTCCTATGTCTTATCCTATGCCACCAGAAGTGCAGCCTCAACAGAGCACTCCTCACTTTGATCCAACAAGATCTGGCCCTCCTGTGGATGAGGTGGCTGTTCAAGCTAGTATGCAAAATGTGCAAGAAAATAATCAAAGAATACCAATGCAATCTCCGTTTATTCCACAGATGCAAGATAGTTGCCAGATGACCCAGCATGCAGGAAGTGCAGTTGTATCCAATGAGGGCACATCAATAATCTCAGGACCACAGGAAGTTTATATGCATCCAAACAGGCCAGGCCCATTTTCTCACTATCAGGGTGATTTAGGGCAGGTTCCAGCAGGCATGCCCATACAATTGTTACCACAGGGTATGGGAATGGGTTTTGATCAGTCTTCACACTTCCAAGATCCTGCACATGGTCCAGAAATGCCTTCCTCTTTACCCAAACATAGAACGTATCAGAATATGCCTGTGCATATGGATGCTGCAGCTAATTATGGATGGGGTGGTGTGAGACCAAATTTTGGAGGCCATGGCTATGGAAGCTGGTCAGGCCCTTCTTAACACCATGTGCAAAATTTTGTTACGCATATATCTTGGCTGGCTCATTCATGTACATTGCTATGAATATTTATTTTTGAGTCTAATAAAATGCTTTAGTACATGATTTGGGTCAAACTTTGAGCACTAGGGCTATTTATGTGTTGATTCTTTGCCATGCTATCTTCTCTAAAACAATCCTATGTGCCCTGCAAAATTCATTTGTTTGATTGTTATTCATTACAACTTTATTTATCATTGTGCCCTGCAAATTTCATCCATTTGATTGTTATTCATTACAACTTTATTTATCATTGTGCCGAGAGGTGCTCTACAGTCCAGTACGGGGGAGATGTTGAGGCGTAAAGTGTTAAGTGTCATGTTATAATTATAATTATAATAATAAAGTTGGTTCAATTAAAAATAATAGTAATAATATTTATACAAATAAAGTCGGCTTAATAAAACGAAACAACTATTGCATGCACCGTAAAATAATTCTATATCAACTTTATAGAGAGAGTGAAAGTAATTGAAAGTAAAAAAAAATATTATTCCATTGATACATCCATTCTACTTCTCAGTGTGATATATATATTGTTCCATTGATACATCCATTCTACTTTTCAGTTCGTTATTTTTGAAATGTTTATATCATTTTGTCATGTTGTTCTTAAATGTTTATACCATTTTGTCATATTGGTTTTTCTTTAAATATTTATTTTATTGCATTGTAATTTCCAAATCAATTTAATTCTACATAGTTTCAATTTAATTCTATAACCTTGAGTAGGTGAAGGTGTAAGTTAAGAATGTAGCCCTTAGACTAGACCATGTTGCAAATCCCATGACCTTAATTTCCATTTCAATTCAATTTTACAAAGTTGAGTAGGTGAAGGTTTAAGATATATATATATATATATATATATATATAAAAAAAATTCTTGTGGTTAAAACATTTGAATGTTGCATTGCTCAATATGAGAGAGATGTGTAATTCCTTCTGCTCTCAACATGGAATTGACATGTGACGTTTAAAAAAATATTAATAACAAAAAATTATTTCAATGTCGGCCCTTCAATGCTTAACATGGAGTTAATAGGTGATATTTAGAAAGACATTAATAAAAAAAATTCAATGTTGGTCATAAATAAATTATTTCAATATCAACTTTANGTGGTTAAAACATTTGAATGTTGCATTGCTCAATATGAGAGAGATGTGTAATTCCTTCTGCTCTCAACATGGAATTGACATGTGACATTTAAAAAAATATTAATAACAAAAAATTATTTCAATGTCGGCCCTTCAATGCTTAACATGGAGTTAATAGGTGATATTTAGAAAGACATTAATAAAAAAAATTCAATGTTGGTCATAAATAAATTATTTCAATATCAACTTTATATATATATATATATATAATGATGATGATGATAATTAACATCCATTGAGACCAAATTTGATCTATCAGACTTTAAAAAAGTAATGTACCAACGTAGATCCATCTCAACTCCAGTTATATCATGCGTTGAGAGGGATCAAATCCCTCAAGATGCAAACCTTTTTTTAGAACACAAAACTTGAGGAAAGGTTTGCACCTAGAGGGATTTGATCCATCTCGACCCATAATAGATTCGGAGTTGAGATGGATCTACTCTGGTAGTTAACTCTAACACCATATATAAACTATAAGATTAACACCATATATAAACTATAAGATCAGGGAGAAGTAAGCAGAGTGAATAGAAATGTCTTCTCTTCCGTGGTATTGGAGCACATTCATGCAAATGAAGTTTCAAACTTCAAAGATATCTCTCTTGAGTACTTTTTTGGAACAAAATCAAAACACAAATTTTATTAATATTTAGTATTTATATATTTTACGATGGTTTTTGTTGATTATTCACAAATCACCATGCTATACTCTCCAAAATGTTCCTAAGCACTGCGCAAACTTCCCCTGATGGCTATTCATTACAATATTCAGCATTACCATATTTACCTAACCCCTGGATCCTGTACGCTCCAGGTGCATACTGGGGGTGTATAATTGCGGGGACCTGCACCCAAAATATGCCCATTTGGGGTCTTTGCTGACTCTGTGTTTTCAGTTAGTGGAAAAGCAGTTGGTATATCATCTGCTGGATGCATTTCCTCATAGGGGAAATGCCTCAATCTGTGGGTAAATGCTTCCAGCGGATAGGGATGCATTTACCCACCCAGCAGGGTTGCCATACACACACAATTTTTTTTTATCGCCTGGAGCCAAGATTTAAAGGAACATATGGTTCACTTTAAGAGAAGGTGCACAAAAGGGGATATTTCGAGTCCACATGTAGCTGGGCGGACTCAATCAAGGAAATTGCTGTATCGTACTTGGAAGATGGATGGAAGACATGGATGACTAGTGGATGGTTCAGGGGTTCCGATATCCCAGTTCTTGAAGATTTATTTGAACTTTGCTACAGATTGCAATTTCTGTTGAGCTTCAAAATGGTTATTGGGAACTCAGCTCAACACAGGTGCAGGGCCTTAACAAGGAGAATCAAGTTATCAATCGACTATTCTGTTTAACAATAGTTTGTCTTCCCGGAGGTCATTGTGTTTTGGTTTCAAACAGTCTTGAATGTTTTGGAAGGAGGTAGTCTTTGGGCTTTTGAAGATTATGTCACTTTGACTGTGTCCTTTTTATATCAGTTAGAAGGCCACATGTAAGAACTCTGATCAGCCTTCAGTTGCTTAGCTATGTTGTTTGCAGCGGTTTTGTTGCTAAGTTTGCTTTAACAGTTTCCTCGGTTTTAATATAAAGAAAAGTTAGCAGAAAAAGTATATAAATTGCTAGTTTGCAAATATAGTACTACATAGTATGAACCACCAAAAAAGTAGTAAGGTTCAGGGAAATTTAATATATATAGTTACTTGATTTGTACCAATTCATAAGCATTAATACCCAATGTTGCCATTCAAAAGAACATTTTGTTCATTCCAATAGATTCCTCCACCATGTTCTCAAGACTCTTTGGCAATGGATGCAATCTAACACAATGGCCCTTAATGTCTACAGGCTCCAACCATATCTGATATGATCCAAGTTACCAAAGATAACTAGAGAAACATTGATTACAACAAATAAGACGTTGACCATGTCACGCTCGAGTACAAGAGTGATGACTAGTTTTACAACTCCTACGGAAAAAGAGAATATCTCCGGACAAACCCATCAAATAATCATATACATCTTGTGTGTGAGAATGACCAATAATATCATATATATACTGATTTCTCACGTATTACTTAATGATCCTATTTATACAGGTCAACATGCTATTTATTTGTGGAAGTGACCCCTTCAAGGTTGCACAATTCATGAGTGTGTATCGGAATCTGCAGAAGATGCAGGTGTGCAGCCATCCCGAATTTAGGAATTGGGGGATCGACTCCCTAGTTTTTTAATAAATATATATTTATATAAAAAACCAGAAATTTTTGGAAAGAAGTTAGAAAAGCCAGAATTCTAGATTCTAACATCACACAATCAGAACTTCGGATTTCTACATTATAAATGTAACAATTCATTGTAATCATACATATTTCATAAAACAAAATTATTCATGAATGATCAATATCATACATGTAACGTCTTGCATAATCAGAATTTCAGATTTCTACATTGTAAACAAAATTTATACTCTCTACAAAACCATAAATCATAAATGTAAAAGTCAGAAATGACATCATAGCAGATTCATCATTCCACATATTAATATCACAATGTCAATGAGAGATGTCAAAATCATAAAAATGAGCTTATCTAGAATGCTCCAAGAATCATGTTATCACTCAAATCTTCACAAGGAAAATCTAAGAGAAAACTGAATAACTAGCCCAAAGTCACCACTAATCACTCTTTTGTTCGGACTGGTGCTTTTCGGCCGTCCGTAGTGTTCATGCATTGTCAATCACTTCGAAATATGCATCATGCATGGTTAATGTGAAAGATCATCACATAAAATACTTGCCCTTGGTATGTGTACAAGCAACCGAAGACATAAGAATGTTTATATTTAAATAATGTGAGAGAATTCCAATTCATAACAGCTAAATATAAAAGAAGGAAAGAAAATGAATATGCACTTTAAGTGATCGATATGATCAAAGTAAAATCACTTAGGCCACCTACACCAGACTATTGGACCAATGAATTCAAAGCTCAAAGAAGGAAAGAAAATGAATATGCACTTTAAGTGATCGATATGATCAAAGTAAAAACACTTAGGCCACTTACACCAATGCACAAAACAAGACTATTGGACCAATGAATTCAAAGCTCTGTGAAGAAACTGCTTAGTCAAACTGTATCACTATATTAGTCAAAAAATTGTCTGCATCATAGAGACAAATTACTATACTGGCTGCAATAGTATGCTCTGCACTGAGTGTAGGCAGAGAAAAGAAAAAAAATGGAAGAGTAAAGGTTGCTGGCTGCTCACTGAATAAACTCTGCCTAAACAATGCCACTCGCCCTTGCTTATATAACTCTCTCAATTTCCAGAAGTATGCGGCCTGCTCATGCAAAATGTATCTTCTGTTAGGTGGCTGTTTTAAATAAAGAAAGCTGCTGTCAATGCTTAGATAACACGGCCACAAACAATGCTCCAACACTCGCTACAAATGGGGCCGACCTTCTCCATAAATAAATTTCTCATGCAATCCTCTTGATTTTAATTATTAATTCATGCGATGTTGACTTATCTCAAGCTAATTAGGCTACCTCCATAAACAAAATATTTAAAATAATAAATTAATATTCTAAAATAATAAATTTCTCTCATGCAAACTAATCCATGGAGTCGCCTGGGATAAAAATAATCATCTCCCATAATAAATTTCCATCTCGCAGTTTTTCAAAATTGATAAAAAGAATTAATTGACCTAGGCGCCCTCTTTTTTCAAAAATAAATGATGCGTCATCCATTGAAAATAGCACTGAAGTCATGAGAAATCAATTTCAGCAAACTTGCCAAATATACTCAAAAGAAGGCCCCTATGGTTTTCTTGATGAGATAAGGTTGGAACGGTTGCCACGTATCACCTTGAAAAGCTTCCATTTGCTCAATTCCCAACTGTTCACTCGAACCAGGAGTATGGCGCCCCTACTAGGAGATCATTGCCAAATATAGCACACATGAAAATAGGCATTGCTAAAAATAACTTTTCGCATGTCAATGAAATTGGTCTCATCGGACTCGATATTTTGCAAGGAATCCAACTATATGCTCACGCTCAGAATCGTGATATGAGCCTCGTAACTCTACTTGCTACAAATAGCAATGTCTTGCATGTCACCCAGAAAATACTCATTGGCATCGTGAACTCGCAAGGATCCCAAATATGTGATCAATTTTGACATGCGGATCTCTGAACTTTGACTCCTAAAAAATAGGCAAATTGTTAAAAATAACAAATTTCCCAACACTGATGAATAGGCAACACTGATGAATAGGCCTCTCTGAAATGCCTCTACCTTTGAAATGGATTCTGATCTCAACAAAACTTGATGTAGCTGTCACTGAATACTAGCTTGATGAAAGCTAGCCGGCTCTTAACCTATGTTGCACGGGGACCTATCCCCCAAAATCAAACTGTGTACTTGTCGTTCCTCAAGCTAGGCGGCTCTTAACCTATGTTGCACGGGGACCTATCCTCCAAAATCAAACTGTGTACTTGTCGTTCCTGTGTTTCGGGTACTCGGGGACCCTTAGGAAATGTTCTTAAACTGCTGGGACTCCATCGGGGACTTGGGGATTTGTTGGCCGTCTCCAAGACATTCTAGGCAAATTTAAGGGATGTTCTGCACAGATTTTGGGGATGTTCTGGGTAGATTTCAGAGATTTTCTTAGCAGATTTCGAAGATATTTGAGGCTATATCTTCAGTTTTGACAATCATGGAAATTGATGATTGGACAATATGATCATTTTCCCATTCATTATTTTTGTATTGCACTGAATCTAAACCCATTGTACAAGTTGCAAATCAAAACATGGGTTTTGTATGATGGGTTTCGACTTGGATTTCTGGTGATTTAAATATTGTATTTTCAGCAACAACATTACAGCAAACAAAGCTTTCATTTCAAGAAAACAGGAAATGCAACATTTCAAAGGGCTGATCTTTGTGGTTACTGTTTTTGTTCTTCTCATTTTTCTAGTCATCTAGTTTTTACATATCATACATGGGTTTCTAGGAGTCATTCACGTCTAGTGCTTCCTCCATCCCAACCTTGAGCATTGTGAAAATAATTAGATAGTAGTGATTTGGATTGGGTATTAAATGTTTGAATAAATTCCTATTCATTAACCTTCTTAATCCAATATCTTTACAGAACCAAAGTGTTTTATAGTGGTTTTCAACACAACTGTAAAAATCTGCAAAACTTATTGAGAAGAGAATGCCTTTTATGTTTTAACATAATCACCATTAACAAGAAATATGAACAAGAAAAACTGTTATAGAGACAATTCTCACTTAAGTTTCCTAAAGCTAAACTGTGTTTTGCTCATGTCTAACAGCCAATAATGAAATGTCATTCGGTGCTTTTTTAAATTGCTTGAGCTTTTTCAGAATTGACAGGTGCAAGGGCTGTGCATAATATTATATAATATAGCTTGTTATGTTTACAAGCATGAAACAATGACAAATGTTTATGGTGAATTCTAAAATTTTAATATTTTTTAATATATATATTATTGCCGTCCCAACCTGTTGCCCTTGAAAAATTTGGGGTTGCACTCGAATGCATCCCCGTCCCAGCCGTTACCTGTTGCCCTTGAAAAATTTGGGGTTGCACTCGAATGCATCCCCGTCCCAGCCGTTCTC
The DNA here is from genome assembly GCA_010110895.2 of Picea sitchensis. Taxonomy (NCBI): domain Eukaryota; kingdom Viridiplantae; phylum Streptophyta; class Pinopsida; order Pinales; family Pinaceae; genus Picea; species Picea sitchensis. The sequence goes on along the minus strand of SNQJ01S0008387.1, from coordinate 68,916 downwards.
CTGTACCAAAAACCAATGAACATAGCTCTTAATCCTCTAGTTGCACAGGCAAATCTGAGGGTTAACCAGTGAAAAATTGGAAATATGTCACTCTTACTGATAGTCTTCACTCTCCATGCATGCCCTCTGATTTTGCTATGCTTCTTTGATCCCTTGGATTTATTTTTGTGAATTTGTGTAGTTATGACAAAGAATGTCGTTCTTGTGGATAGGTGCAGAAGATATATTGTACATAGATGCTGCAATCAACGTGCAACAATTACGATTTCATAGAGCGGGCTTCTGCTAATGGATAATAGTATAAAGCATATGTCCTTCACAGCTTCTGAAGCTGTTACCACAGAGCAAAACAATTTCCAATGTATAGAATTCTGTGTTCTGACTGCTAGTTTCCTTATGGTATACTTTTATTCCCTTGTCTAATAAAGGCCATCGTGACATATATTGCAGGAATCGTTGTGGTTATTACTCATTTCACAGGAGAGGCAAGGCATCCAGAGATTTAAGAACGAACCTCACAATCCCCAAAAGATAGACAAATAAGCCTTTGAAAAGAGGAAACAATGGTTCCAGGGAAAGGCTATCAGCTTCACGCCACGCTGTAGAAGATCCACAAATGAGCTTTAGCGAGTATACAAACCTTCCCCCTCTTGTTCACTGGGAGTTTCCTAACTGACAAAGTCAATACAGAGGATCTGCAAACATTTACTGTTGCAGAGCTTGGTGCAGGCAGGGGCACGACTATTGAGTGGTGGGCTGCAGTGCAATTGCCAGACAGTAAGGCAACCTTCCAAATCTTTTGAGATGTACGGATCCGTCTCTGTTGGAACCGTTTTCAGTGACCCCAAACGATTTCCATTGAAAAACCTAAAAATGCCAAATTCAAAACAGATCCATGGTTCTCAGATTCTGATCCATACTGGGTACTGGGTCAACACCATACCTAGGTAATTCCTATAACAGAGGACCCCTTATACTGACTAGACATTTATAACAATATCATAATAGAAAATTGAACAACCATTATTGTTGAAACACTACTATAAAAACTCTGAATACCTAAATCCTCCATGTATGTGTTTCTCACAAAATGTTCACTATTCAAAACCATATATCAGACCAAAAACAATGCTTTGAATTACTAAGGCAATTATCACCGTTTCCGGTAACATAATTGTTGGCTAAATCACAATTTTACATGGCTTAAATCACATTTTTGAAGGCATAAATTGATTCAACACCCTCCAAAAGCTCAAGGCACCAAAATATGTGATCTCAATCATTCAAATCTACAATTTTCTGAATTTCTGGCCGGAACGTTTAGACCATCTTGGAGAAGTCAAGCTATATAGATTATGTCACGAAACTACATAGGATCTTTATGAAAAGGATGTAACGGAGTCTACATGGGTGGTCATTGGTGTCGATATGCAACAATTAATTCTTATTGTCCAATGTTAGTATGCAACTAATAACTTATATTGTCTAGATAATTGGTGTTTTGTGACCTCTTAAGAATGAGGTAGCAAAACTAATAACTCATATTGTCCAAAGAATTGCTGTTAATACTCTTTTGGGGGCATTTTAGGTGAAAAGTTTCCCTTCAAAAATGAATTGACTAATAAACCTTCGAGCAATGGCGGATTTTGCAGATGACCAATTGTCTTGTTGATTTATTTGTGTTTAAACAACAAATTTCTAATTTATTTCTCATTAGTATCATGTAGTAGATCCATCACCTCTAATCATGAGAGAAACCCAACAATGCCTCTTACAAGTGTAATTGTTAATCTTAAGCAACCTATGGCTTCACCACCCAACAAAACTCAAACAAGGTCAAGCACCTCTTCCAAGTAATCTTAAACCAAAATACAAACTCCCTCTTACACCTAGACTGATCTTAGCCACAAAAGCTATGATACCATGTACACATTTCTAAAATTCTCTAAAACCATGTGAAAATTTCTCAAAATTTTAGAATTCAAAAATTTCACCTCTATCCCAAAAGTTTCCTAGATCTTAACCCTGTGAATTCAACTTTACCATTGTTATTAAATACAAAACAAAATAGTAGCGACAACGAAACAATATTTCGATCCTTAACAACTTCAAACTTCTTGGCAATCTAAGATAAAAGATACCGAAGTGTTCTGATAAGTTTCGACACTTTAGGGAAATCTTATCATGCATAAACCAGATATGAAAACTCTTATTTACCGCAAGAAAACAACCCTTATCTTCCTCAATTACAATAAATCACTTAACATAATTGTCCTTAACTTGTGTCAAATCAACGAAACATATACAAATGAAAATTACAAACCATGAAGAACATATATCGTGGAAAATCAAATCTACAATTGAGACAATTTTGGAAAGCTAAAAATTTCATTAATATGCTTAAGATGAAGTTCATGTACATACCATAGCCTTATCACAAGGCTAATACAATCCATTAACTCTCCAAAACCCTAACTAAGGAAAACTAGGAGAAACCCTAGCTCAACCAAGGCGCCGCAACAATCACAAATCACTTAAAGCAAGTCTTCCAAGGCAATATGTCTCATCTTCTTCTTCTTCTTCACCAAATACAACATAGGGTTTTATCTCAAAACCTAACCTCCAAATCTCCAAGGAATGAAATCCTAACCCTAGACTTCAAGATTTTCCAAGAAGATCAAGAAACCCTAGTGACTCCAAGAGAGAGAGATCAAATACAAATGAAGATGTAAAAGAGATCATGACTTGTACACTCCTCCTAGAGACATTTCTACACAAGAGTGAACAAGAATAATTAGTATGAGTAAATGATCATCGCCAATGTCTTCTTCATAAGAGTAAGCTCTAATATCTCACTAAGATCAAGCTCGAAACTAAGAAGTCTTCTCTAGACTTCATAACTCCTCTTAGGGTTTGCCTAACAACTTCTTCCAAGAAGACAAGTACAAAGAAAATAGTACAATGATGATGATAATGAAATGACTGTCTTTCCTCTGTGTGAGAGGTAAGAAAGGCAAACAATACATATGGGGGCCAATGCCCTTACAAACAACCTACAATAACACATGTCGACTCACACAAATGGAGTGCTACACTCCAAAGGTACACATGTCAAGCTCTAGGGGATGACGTACACAATAAAGACTCCAAAATGATGTAGCTACACAAGGTGTGTCCACTCTTCTACCACAAGCCCATATGGACTCCATTTCTCCTCCTAAGCCATGTGCTCCACTAGGTTTACTCCCCCTACATAAACATTGTCACAACCCAAGGGTCCCCAAGCCGACTCCAAACCTCCTTACAAAAGTCCAAGCTACCCCATGCTCTCTAGGACTTGATGCCCTCCTCTAGGATGTATACCTCTCCTTGATAGGGATTCTAATCCCTAACATTTACATATGTACTAATCATCTCTAATTATTATTTATTGAGAAATTATTGTTTTGAATTTGTATGATGAATCCTTGATTTAGTTTCCTATCTCCAACTAAATCTATTATTGTGTTTTGGTTATTATTTCTTAGAATCTTGCTTCCTTAGTTTATTTTTATTTTTATGTAATACTATAAAAGCTTGTGCTTTACTTAATAAAAATTCTGTCAAAGCTTGTATTTTTCACATACTTATGTATGAACTTAGCTCATGAGTGGGATTTCCCATTTCTTGCGACATCCCACATCATTGGTATCGGTGCATTTTTGGTCCAGCCTTGGGTTTCAATATTTGTTTTTTGTTTCTCTTTTCTATTCAACTTGGGTTTCGATATACTTATGCTTATTTCCTGGCGCCTTCACTATCCTTGGTGCTCACCTTGCTCTGTGCGATCTCCATCGTTCTTTTCACCTCATCTCTGTTATACTCCATCTATGGGGTTCTTTCTATATGCAATTACGGAAGCTGGATCACGGGTTATCTAGTGTTAATTTTCTTCAACGATTGCTCAGGTTTTTAACGCACATTTCAAACCCTCGTTACGGTGTTCTCACACTGTTCGGATTCTCGAAGTAAATTCTGCAGATCGGCAACAATTTTAATTACAATGGCAGCGAAGCTGACGGCCAATGCTATAGTGGCTTTGAATAACAGGGATGTCGATCTTCGTGTCCTTGTGCAGGTTTTGGACATCAGGCAGATCGCCACCACTCAGTCCGTGCAGGAGCGATACAGAATGGTGCTTTCTGATGGCTCCCAAATGCAACAGGCCATGCTCGCCACATAGCTCAATCCATGCATCAAGTCCGGCCCGCTCTAGAAAGGCTCTGTGGTTCAATTGCTCGAGTACATTATGCAAATCTGCTCAAAATATTCTAAACTCAATATGGTGAGTGGGAAATAAGGAATATTGTGAGTGGAAAATAAGGAATGGATCATGAATATGAGTTTTGTATGATTGGCAAATGGAGTAGGAATTTCAGGCCGACTATTACCTATGGTACTATCTAAAAATGGAGGAGTAACAATGTGATCGAAACACTTGCCTATGCCCGCATTAGTTTTTCCATCTCCTTACAGACGGATGGTGGTTTTTCCATCTCCTTACAAACGGATGGACACGAGCTGGGACTTGCAGCAAGACGTGCTCGAGTCATGGTGCGGGCATACGCTGACGGTCGTTGCAGGCACTGGAAATTCCGACTCGCCAGATGACGTTGGACCAAGGCTTATTATGTTCAACGACGCTACTACAGTTGTTGACGGTTCCTTGATTGTCGTTGGCTCCAGTATGTGTTTGTACTAATCTTTCTCTCCTAGAGGCCGCAATCTTGCAGGCGCTATCATAGTTGTGCATGGTCAAAAGGAGTTAATCTCTCTTGGAAAACACAATCCCGATTTTGTAGAGAACTATAACAAAGGATAAAGCAGACTGAAAACAATATTAAGGATGTCTAATGGTTAGAATACGTGTGTGAGGCTCATATATCAAGCAACAGATAAAGAAGTTAGCAAGCAAAGGACATAAATGGGCTTCAAGCTGAATTTTTAAAAAGGGGGGTTGAGCTCCTTGCACCTCACATAGAAGGAATTTTCAATGGAGTCATTCATGACAACTTTTCGAGAGAATGGACCACCAGTGTGGTCATTCCTCTCTTTAAGAATGGAGATATCAATAACCCTTTCAACTACCGCACTATTATGGTCAACCCCCTAATGGGCAAACTTTTTGGGAGCATGAAAGAGCGAAAAATCAACACTTGGGCAGAAGATGAGGGAAAAAGAGCAAAAGGGTAGGCAGGTTTTAGACCTAGGCATTCTACCATTGATCATTGTGTCACTCTTAGACATTTGCTAGAGAAAATCTGGGACAAGGTGAAACAACCTATTGTTGTTTTGTGGACTTGATGCAGGAGCATTGTCAACAAGCACACGTGGAGAGACAACTTAGCGCTTTAGCGTGCCTTTGAAACATTACAGAATCTTAACCGCTGGTGTTTCCTGCAAATCTTTTTAAAATGATCGAAAACTGAAGAAGATCAAACGCTTGGGAGCTGAATGATCACGAGTGATCTGGGAGTTTCACTCCTAGTCTTGAATGTAACGAAAATTAAGTAGCAGTTAGTTTTTCTCGAGTAGACGAGTAGTTGGAGTGAACCCTAAGAACCCTCTGAGATAAATAGAAGTGTTGTATGCTCGAAAGAGGCTGCTGCAAGTTAGTAGGATATTGCTGTGATTTAGTTGTTGCTGAGTTTTAATTGTTGTTTTATCATAGCTGTAGCCATTTACTCTTAAATGAATATAACAGAGGAAAATTGATCCAATGCACGGTGTTGCTATTGTTTACAATTCCCTGTTATTTTGTTTTCATGAATGAATGAGTTATGTTGTTGAGTATATGAAACTGTGAAGTGTTTGGATAGTTTTCGATTGTCTTCTCTTTGTTGAGTTTATGCAAGGTGTGCATACATTCCGCAAGGAGTGCGTTGACAGAGTCTGTTTCGACTCAGAAGCTCAGAAGAGATAGCGTGAACTTTCCATTTGCAAGGAGTGCAAAGTGACTACTGCAAGGTGTGCACAGTCGCTGCAAGAACTTAAGTCTTGCGTGAGAATCTGCTGTAAGGAGTGGCGGAGTCTGTTTCGATTCATAAGCTCAGAAGAGATAGCATGAATTTTCCATTTGCAAGGAGTGCAAAGAGACTGCTGCAAGGCGTACATAGTCGCTCGCAAGAAGCTAAGTCTTGCGTAAGAATCTGTTGCAAGGAGTGCACAGATCCAAAATTCGACTGAGTGTCGAACTAACCCTCTAAGGATTCAAAGGGTTCGAAGGAGAAAGCTCACAAGAGATAGCGGGAGAAATCTTCAAGGGAAACGAAGTTATGAAGATTTCATGACTCATTGACTAAGATTTGTCCAGGAGGGAGCGGGGTCATTCCAGACTGTTGGATTTGGGAAAAGTGCATGAGTTTTATGTTTCTGTGTGCACATAGGAGGAGAATTCGCCGAAGTCCCAAAAAGGCTAGGGACCATTCATCATTCAGAGGGTCAGGTGGCGCAATATCTACAACTTTGGAAGTTTGTAGACAAGGAGAAAGCGAAGGCTGAGAGTTGAAACTCCTGAAGCCCGAAGAGTTTAGTGAACCACAACCGTCGATCTGTGAGGGACATGCGTCGACAAATCATCGTCTTCGGGTGAAAGCACTTTGGGAGAAAGTGAAGATTGAGAGTTGGAACTCCCGAAGCTCGAAGAGCAAAGGGAACCACAACCGTCGATCTGCGAGGGACACGCGTCGACATATTGTCGACTTCGAGTGGAAGTCCTGCGGAGGAAGCAAGAGTTGAGAGTTGAAACTCCCGAAGCATGAAAGGAGAAATCAATCGTAGCCGTCGGTTTGGAAGGAGGGCACACATCGCTAGATCGTGGAGATATGGGAGTGTGCGCGACAAGTGGAAAAGGGTCGTTGACTGATAGCTGACCAAGGCAGAAAGAGGACAGACCTTAGCCGTCGATCAAGAAACAATGCCCGAGATCCCAAGATCGACGGTCGTACTTAATTGCGGGGACATAAAAAACTCGGGCTTTAAAAATATTGGAGCGGGCTGCAATCGAAACCACAATATTGCCAAAAGGACGCGTGGTAGATGCTAGTGAATTGCGGGGAGAAAAGCGGCGTGGTCTCAAATCAATCTAGGCCGCCCCACTATCGTGTGTTTACGTGAGGACATAGCCCGAGGTCACCTATGGGAAAGGGCTAATGGAAGAGGAGCTAGCGCCTGGACCCTGATAGTTCAACAACACGAAGGGAGAGGTTGCAGGTGTTATAGAACCTGCACCAAAAGACTGAAAAGGGCCCATGTTTAATCACAAGGGAGACCATTAAGGGTTCAGAGAGTCGATTCGACTATGAGAATCAAAGATCCTTGATCGGGAGGTCGCGAAGCCCCAAGGGAGAGTAGGGGGGTCTGCATCAAGTGGTATCAGAGCCTAAAATTGTTTTCAGGAAGCGAAAAAGAGCTCGAAGGTGTAATCTGTGTGTAAGAGACAATCAACACAATGCCACCAAGGAGACCCATGGAGCCACCTTTAGCCAATCACGCTGTAGAAAGAGAAATGAGAGAGCTTCGTGCAAGATTAGAGGTGATGGAGGCAGTGCAGAGGAGGGCACCTAATGCTGGGGACACCAGTGATGCAAAAAGTGAAGAAAACCAAAGTTGAAGAAGCTGCAGGGGAAAATGTTTCCGAGGAATGCTTGCTGAGAGCGGTTGTTAAATTGGGAGCTAGAGCAAAGATAGAGATTCCAATGTATGAAGGAAACCTGGATGCAGAAGAATTGATGGATTGGATAAGATCCATGGACAAATATTTCGACTATGAAGATGTCGATGAGGAGAAAAAGGTGAGGCATACTGTCACCAGACTGAAAGGACATGCATCATTGTGGTGGGATGAACTACAGGCTAAGAGGAGAAGCAAAGGAAAACATAAGATACATAATTGGGACAGAATGGTAGCCAAGTTGAAGGCTAAATTCATGCCCAAATATTATCAGATAAATCTATTCAGGAAGTTACAAAACCTGAGACAGAAGGGTATGACAGTGAAAGAGTACACGGAGGAGTTCTACAAACTGAATATCAGGACCTGACAACGAGAGAAGGACGAGGAAAAAGTTTCCAGGTATATAAATGGCCTGAGGTATGAAATCCAAAATGAGATCAACATGATGTTAGTAAGGACAGTAGAGGATGCTTACCAGATTGCTCTAAAGGTAGAGGAGAAGTTTGCTAGGAAACATAGTCAACGAAATAGAGGCAGAAGCCCAAGCAAAGGCAAGGGAGTTTCCCATGATAAGACACATAAATACAAAGGCGAGACAGAGAAACCACAAAGTCCCTCAGAAAGAGGAGGAAGTTCCTGAGGAAGACAAGGTGGTGGAAGAAGTTCTTCTAGAGGAAGATGAAGAAGTAAGGTGTCATGCTTGTGGAAAGACATGACACACGTCTTGGGAATGTCCCGAGAAAAAGAAAGGAGGAGGAGGTGAAGCTCACATTTCGGAAGAACAGAAAAGAAATGTTGAAGAAGAAGGTGCAGCGGATGGAACATCCCTGATGTTGAGGAAGGTTCTCTTAAAACCAGAGTCAAAAATCGAGAAACCAATGTAGAGGAACAATCTTTTCAGGACATCTTGCAAGACTAAAGACAAAGTATTCAAGGTGATAATTGACAGTGGAAGCACTGACAACTTAGTATCCACAAAGATGGTGGAGAAATTGGAGCTTGAGACAACTGCACATCCAAAGCCATATAAAGTCTCATGGTTGCAGAAAGGACACCAGGTAATGGTCACTAAACAATGCCTCGTTGAATTTAAGATAGGAGGATATAGAGATGAAATTCTGTGTGATGTAATTCCCATGGATGTATGTCATGTTTTGTTGGGAAGACCATTGCAATTTGACAGAAATGTCATTCACGACGGGAGAAAAAATACATACACCTTGGAGAATAATGTTAGGACACACATGTTGCTGCCAATAGAGGAGAATAAAGTAAAACAAGAAGCCAACACAAACATACTTCTCATGAGTGGGAAGGAACTCCTAAGAGAAATCAAGAAGGAACAGGAGATGCAGTTTGCTGTGGTGAGGAAACCCAGAGCTGTCCTTACAAGTACTTTGATGGATGATTTTCCTGAAGAAGTTCATGAGTTGTTGGATAATTTTGTTGACATAGTAGTGGAGGAGTTCCCTAACTCATTGCTACCTATTAGAAGTATCAACCATCATATTGATTTGATACTAGGGGCAAGTCTGCCAAACAAAGCAACATACAGATTAACACCTCAAGAGAATGAGGAGGTAAAGAACCAAGTCCATGATTTTTTAGACAAGGGTTTGGTCAGAGAAAGCTTGAGTCCACGCGCAATACCAACTGTGTTGAGTCCAAAGAAGGATGGAGGATGGAGAATGTGCACAAAATCAAGAGCCATAAACAAGATCACCATCAAGTATAGATTTCCTTTGCCAAGAATGGATGACTTAATGGATTGTTTAAGTGGGTAAATTTCTTTTCTAAGATAGATTTGAAAAGTGGATATCACCAGATAAGGATGAGAGAAGGTAATGAGTGGAAAACAACTTTTAAGACAAATGAAGGGTTGTATGAGTGGCTTGTTATGCCATTTGTCTTAACAAATGCCCCAAGTACTTTTATGAGATTGATGAATAAAATATTGAAAGATTTCATTGGCAAGTTTGTGGTTGTATATATGGATGATATACTGGTCTTTAGCAAGACTAAGGAGGATCATTTGAGACATCTGACATTAGTGATTAGGAGACTACAATAGGAGAAGCTGTTGATAAATATGAAGAAGTCCTCTTTTATGAAGACATAACTCATTTACTTGGGTTTTGTGATCTCTTCAAATGAATTGAAGATGGATCCAGAGAAGGTGAAAGCAATCGAAGAATGGCCGTCACCTAGAAGTATGTTTGAAGTGAGAAGCTTCCATGGATTAACAAGTTTCTATAGGAAGTTCATCAGAAATTTCAGTGGAATTTGTGCACCAATGATGGATACAGTGAAGAAGAGGCACAAGTATTTTAAATGGACAGAGGAGGTCGAGAAGAGCTTCAATATATTGAAGGAGAAGATAACAAAACGACCAATTATGGTCTTGCCAAAATTTGGAAAGACATTTAAAGTGAGATGTGATGCAAGTGGAGTTGTAATTGGAGCAATCTTGAGCCAGGATAATAAACCAGTTGCATATTTCAGTGAGAAGCTGGATGAGACTAAGAGAAAGTACTCCATGTATGATAAGAAATTCTATGCCATAATTCAAGCCTTGAAGAAATGGAGGCACTACCTTGTTGCAAAGGAATTTGTCTTGTACATCAATAACCAAGATTTACAATTCATAACTAGACAGAAGAAGTTAAATGAGAGACATGCAAAGTGGATTGAGTTTATGCAGAATTTTACTTTTGTCATAAAACATATTTCTGGTAATGCTAACAAAGTTGCCAATGCATTGAGCATGAGATGTCTGATTCTGCAGGAATTTCAGGTCAAGACCTTGGGGTTTGAACACCTTAAGGATACATATTGTTATGATCCAGATTTCAAGGAAGCATACAAAGCGTGTGAAAATCCTGTGTTGAGAGACAGGAGCCAATGGACATATTATATGATTCAAGAGGGATTGTTGTTCAAGGGAAATCAATTGTGCATACCAAAATGCTCAACGAGGAATAAACTTTTGAAGGAAAAGCATAGTGGAGGATTGGATGGACATTTCGGCCATGATAAAACATTTGCACAATTGAGCAGTTCATACGATTGGCCAGGTATGAGAACAAAAGTGATAAAGTTTGTGAATAGATGTAGAATCTGCCAACATGCAAAAGGTAAAAGACAAAACACTGGATTGTATCAACCATTGCCAATACTAGAGAGGCCTTGGGATGCAATAATCATGGATTTTGTGTTGGGACTGCCAAGAACACATAGAGGGTGTGATTCCATATTTGTGGTGGTGGATAGATTTTCAAAGATGACACACTTTATTCCATGCCAGAAGACTAGTGATGCAACACATGTTGCAAATTTATTTTTCAAGGAAGTTGTTCGACTTCATGGATTACCCAGAAGTATTGTCTCAGACAGAGATACCAAATTCGTTAGTCATTTCTGGAGAACATTGTGGAAGAAGTTGGGGACAGATTTTTCCTTTAGCTCGGCTTATCACCCTCAGACAAATGGATAGACTGAGGTGGTGAACATAAGTTTGGAAAAATTATTGAGGAGTCTCGTCACTGAGCATCATAATCATTGGGATCAGATTCTACCACAAGCAAAAATTGCATATAATGACCCACCAAACAGGAGCACTAGAAGGAGCCCATTCCAAATACTATATGGAATATAACCAAGAGGAGTAGTTGAGTTGAGAGACTTGGAACATAGTGAGATCAGAAGCGCTGAAGCAGAATATTTTGCTGCAGAAATGCAGAAGCTCCATAGCCAGATCATAGAGAAGTTGCAAAACTCTAGCCAAGAGTACAAGCGCAGAGTTGATCAACATCGAAAAGAGCTTCAATTTGAAGTAGGAGATCAGGTTATGGCACATCTCAAGAAAGAAAGGTTTCCAAGGGGAACATATAACAAGTTGAAGATGAAGAAGATAGGACCATGTAAGATATTAAGGAAGTTTGATGCAAATGCCTATGAGATTGAGCTGCCAGATGATGTGGGCATATCACCCATATTCAACATATCAGACATGTATCCTTACAGGGAAGATGAACCAGGAGAAACAAAAGGTAAGAAAGAGATTCAATGGGAAAAACAAATGCATGTAGCAGAGAAGCCAGAAATGTATAAGATCATTGATTAGAGGATTGGCAAGAAGACCAGGAGGAAGACCTGTTTTGAATATTTGGTCAAGTGGAAGGGACACCCGAGAGAAGATGCCAGTTGGGAAAATGAAGCTGATATCTGGAAGCATGGAAAGTGAGTGTAGGAGCTCATGTACAAGAGTCCATGAATTTTTGTCCAGGGGAGTATGATGCAGGAGCATCGTCAGCAAGCACACGTGGAGAGACAACTCAACGCCTTAGCGCACCTTTGAATCATTACAAAATCTTAACTGCTGGTGTTTCCTCCAAATCTTTTTGAAATGATTGAAAACTGAAGAAGATCAAATGCTTGGGAGCTGAATGATCATGAGTGATCTGGGAGTTTCACTCCTAGTCTTGAATGTAATAGAAATTAAGTAGCAATTTGTTTTTCTCGAGTAGACGAGTAGTCGGAGGGAACCCTAAGAACCCCCTGAGATAAATAGAAGTGTTGTATGCCCAAAAGAGGCTGCTGCAAGTTAGTAGGAGATTGATGTGATTTAGTTGTTGTTTTATCATAGATGTATCCATTTACTCTTAAATGAATATAATAGAGGAAAATTGATCCAATGCATGGTGTTGCTACTGTTTACAATTCCCTTTTATTTTGTTTTCATGAATGAATGAGTTATGTTGTTGAGTATATGAAACTGTGAAGTGTTTGGATATTTTTCAATTGTCTTCTCTTCGTTGAGTTTATGCAAGGTGTGCATACACTCCACAAGGAGTGCGTTGACAAAGTCTATTTCGACTCAGAAGCTCAGAAGAGATAGCCTGAACTTTCCATTTGCAAGGGGTGAAAAGTGACTACTGCAAGGTGTGCACAATCACCACAAGAACTTAAGTCTTGCGTGAGAATATTCTGTAAGGAGTGACATATTCTGTTTCAATTCATAATCTCAGAAGAGATATCGTGAATTTTCCATTTGCAAGGAGTGCAAAGGGACTGCTGCAAGGCGTATACAGTCGCCCGCAAGAAGCTAAGTCTTGCGTAAGAATCTGTTGCAAGGAGTGTACAGATCTGAAATTCTACTAAGTGTTGAAGTAACCCTCTAAGGAGTCAAAGGGTTTGAAGGAGAAAGCTCACGAGAGATAGCGGGAGAAATATTCAAGGGAAACGAAGTTCTGAAGATTTCACGAGTCATCGACTAAGATCCGTCCAGGAGGGAGCGAGGTCATTCCAGACTGTTGGATCTGGGAAAAGTGCACGAGTTTTACGTCTCTTTGTGCACATAGGAGGAGAATTCATCGAAGTCCCGAAAAGGCTAGGGATCGTTGATCATTCAGAGGGACATGTGGCGCAAGATCTACAACTTCAGAAGTTTGTAGGCAAGGAGAAAGCGAAGGTTGAGATTTGAAACTCCCGAAGCCTAAAGAGCGAAGTGAACCATAACCGTCAATCTGTGAGGGACACATGTTGACAGATCGTCGTCTTTGGGTGAAAGCACTATGGGAGAAAGTGAAGATTGAGAGTTGAAACTCTTGAAGCCCGAAGAGTGAAGGGAACCACAGTCGTCGATCTGTGAGGGACACGCATCGACAAATTTTTTACTTCGGGTGGAAGTTCTACGGAGGAAGCAAGAGTTGAGAGTTGAAACTCCCAAATCCCGAAAGGCAAAATCAATCGTAGCCGTCGGTTTGGAAGGAGGGCATGTGTCGCTAGATTGTGGAGCTCTGAGAGTGTGTGCGATAGGGGGAAAATGGCCGCTGACTGATAGATTACCATGGCAGAAAGAGGACAGACCTCAGCTGTCGATCAAGAAGAAATGTCTGAGATCCAAAGATCGACGGTCATGCTTAATTGCGGGGACAAAAAGTGCTCAGGTTTTAAAAATCTTGGAGCGGGCCGCAATCGAAACCATGTATTGCCAAAAGGATGCATGGCAGTTGCTAGTGAATTGCGGGGAGAAAACCGGTGTGGTCTCAAACCACTCTAGTCCGCCCCACAATCGTGTGTTTACGTGAGGACATAGCCCGAGGTCACCTACGGGAAAGGGCTAACGAAAGAGGAGCTAGTGCCTGGACCTTGATATTTCAACAACGTGAAGGGAGAGGTTGCAGGTGTCATAGAACCTGCACCAAAATACTGAAAAGGGCCTATGTTTAATCATAAGGGAAACCATTAAGGGTTCAGATAGTCGATTCAACTATGAGAATTGAAGATCCTTGACCGGGAGGTCGCGAAGCCCCGAGGGAGAGTGGGGGGTCTGCATCAGGAATTTAAGAAAGCCTTCGACACAGTGCCTAGAGACAAACTATCGAACATAATGGAATAGTTGGGTATCCAAGATGGATATAGAGCGATAGTTCACAGACTTTATGAGAAGGTTAGAGCTAAAATCATAACAAGTGAAGGAATGTATGAATGTTTTGGTAGTGATATTGGCGTTAAACAATGATGTCCTCTATCTCCCACTTTGTTTGGTTTATACATTGATAAGTTGGAATCCTAGTTGAGCAGGACAGATGGAGAGGGTGTCCATCTAGCAGGTAAGTGATGAAGCTACTTTTATATGCACATGATCTTAGTCTAATTTCAAAAATAACACATGGTTTAAGAGAACATTTAAAGGCCTTAAAACACTTTTGTCAGGAATTAGGGATGCAAATGCAAGTGAACATTACCAAGACCAAAATCATGATCTTTTCTTTAAATAGAAAAGACAAACCAATCACCTTTCTTTTCGAAGGCAGTCCATTGGAGATAGTGAAAGAATACAAATATCTTGGGATTGACTTTCACTATAAACTCAGTTGGGAGACTTGTAGGGTGAAAATGATACAGGGAGGATGGAGAGCCTCATACTTACTCCAAAATAGCTGCAAAAAAGATGAACTTTGGGATTGGAAAACCAAAAAAGCCCTCTTTGGTTTGCTGGTTACGCCGGTTGTTCTCTATCGTTGTGAAATATGGAGAAGCAACACATCAACTTGCAGGTGGAGACAACTAGAAAGAATTCATAAGCAATTAATTACTAGCAATATCAAAGTTAAAGCCAAAGTCCCGTATTAAATTCTTTTAGCTGAAACAAGTACGTTTCCATTGGAGGTGACATCGATAACCAAATTAATACGCTATTTAAAGAAGGTGGAAAACATGGATAACCAACATTGACCCAAGTTAGCTATGGAGGAGGAGTTAGACCGTAGGAAGAAAAATTGGATGAAACAAAATTAAAAGTGGTTGAGTAAGTGGAATATCAAGCTGAAGGAATGTCCTAACACCAAGGAAGAAATAAAAAAGTTCGTGTTTGAAAAATTTAGGACTGCCACATGGACCAATTACAGTGGGTGTAAAAAAACATACTACATCAAGGAGTTTAACCCAAACTGTGACCATAGTGAGAAAACATATTTAGGGACAACTATTAAAGGAAAAACAAGGATGTTAGTTGCACAACTGAGGACATGTTCATATTACCTTAGATGTGAGATCAATAGGTGGAGGGTACCCAAGGAAGTTTGGGAAGAGAGAACTTGCATATTATGCAATAAGGGTGTGGTGGAGATAGAGTGGCACTTTTTCACAGAATGTACAACCTTCGAGGATATCCACAGTTAGTATGAAAACAACTTAAAGGTCGACAACATGCACCAACTATTTGACGAGGATAAGATCAACAAGATTGCTAGTCTTCTAGTCAAGATTCACAACAGAGGATCCGACATCGAAAAGAGTGTGAAGATGAGTTAGGGCTGTTATTCTCTTGGTCCCTTAGGCTATTCAACCACATGGAAATCATTAAAATCAATCAATAAAGGTGACCAAATTTGTGAAATATGGAAAATCCAAGACATCGATTGGTCAAAGGTGACCAAATTTGTGAAATATGGAAAATCCAAGACATCTATTGGACAATGACACTAAATATCCAAAGGTCAAAGACACAAATGAAGAGTCCAAATATGTGAACAATGGTAAAGGAACAAGAATGTATTCATGTCATATGTATCATTATCTTTTTCTAAGTTTTTTTTTTTAATTCCTACGTGGAAATACTATGTAATGTAAAAATCCTTCCTAGTCAACTTTCTAAGGTGTGTGGTAGCTTAAAGAGAAATACAACTACATGTTTCATTTCCTCTAATGGATCCTTGATGAAAGTTTATTTGATGAATCTCGTGCCATAAGCCCTCAAATTGGTCGGTGCAAATAATGTAAGATTCACTTGGATACATCTTGTATCAAGACTATTTTTCTAAAGAACTAACAAGCACTGTGGTTGGGTACCTAGGTGTCTCAGTATATAGAAATATGTCCATAGGATGGTCAATTGCTCAGTCTTTATAGTGAGGTTGATGTTAGGCCCTGGAGTACAACAAGTTCCCAATGAATATGTGTGGTATCGATGTTCAACCCAAAGGTACAATTAATTCTCAACTGATGTGTTATTCAAGTTAACAATCTTACAAATGAATGGAAGAGCATGAACACTTCAATTCTAAGGACCCACAAGTTTGTTGTTGATATTCGAAGATTTCAATACTAATACTTGGCATCATCAATTGTGTTCGAAACCAACTCTTTAGGCTTCTTTGTAACACTACCTTGAGTAGTGATTTTGCCCACTCCTTTATGCATTTTCTTTACAAGCATGTTTCAGTATCCATGACTTTGGGAGGTTACATGCCTTCTTTTGGTAGTTACTCAAGGACAAGTCCCCACGCTATATTTTTGTTGGAGTATTCTTTTTTAGACTTGTAATCACTTTTGTTGATGGAGAGGTTGTGATGCTTCTCACAAAAACATCTCGAATCTTGTTAGGATAAGCGAGATAGATGAGAATGTTTCCCTAGGTTTATATCCCTTATACTTGTACAACCAGATATCTAGAATATAATTCTTGAGATCTGAAATTTCTTTTCAGAATACAAAAAATTTATATTATTTATATCAACCAAATAATAAAGAGTAAAGAATGCAAGAATATAGCATCAACTCATAAAAAATAAACTTTCAAAATATACTGAAAATAAGCAAAATAAGTCTAAAATCAAACTATTCCAGTAAACCAAAACATGAGAAATCAATCAACAAATAGATTTGATTAAGAACCAATTTGAATTACAAAACAAACCGTGTTTACAGATCCCTACGAGGATCAAGACCAAAAATGTCCTTAGAGGCCAAAGATGTAATAAGAAGCATACAAAGGAAACTAAGTGCCAAAAGAAAGAGACAAACTAACAAGATTTGATTTGGATCACTTCAAGAGACAAATAACATCATCAAGCTCTGTAAAATTAACACTAATTAGCACTGAATCAAGCCAAAACTTCTAAAAAGTGCAAACATATAACAAAGGAAATAAATAACCTTGAAAAACACCGCATGTAAACGCTACTCAATATTTCTTTGCCACCTTTCAAGATGTCCCTGCTGTCAACAAGACAATTTAGTCCTCTATAAACTCATAATGGAAATGAATAAGAATGATAAACTCACTTTCAAAGCTTATGCACACCTTCACACTGTTTTATTTATTTTCTCCATTTGCGACTTCTCTCCTCTTATATCTTGGCATAAAGCAGTTAGGTAGTTCAACTACCTTTTAATTTAAATTAATCTTTATTTTGTGAGAGAGTAGAATTTTTTTAAGGTAAAGGCCACAAATGTATTAAAGAAATCTAACTAAAAGTAGGCGGGGTTCCACTAGACTCTTTTATAAACCTTACTGCATATTAAATTTATCCTTACAACTCCATACTAAATATAATTAGCATACATGGAAGAAAACATAAATCAATGAATGCATAATCATAATAATAATCACCATCATAACACCTGTGCCTCCCTTAATAAAAAACATATGATATTTTAAGTTTCGAAAATTAAATATCACATAATCACTATCAACCCCGAAAACTGTCTCAAATATCCAAAATATAAATATTGTCATAAACATAAAGTTGAAAAATCTTAGGGTGCATATGCTTAAAAGAAATATCTCTTCTACCTTCATGCTCTGTTTTCACTAATTGCACTTTTGATTGTGCAAAGGTGGACTGAGATGAATCAGTGCTTTGGACCTCAATAGGTTTCTTCCCTTCGTCACCTGGAAATTTGAGAAGATACATTTTATCATTCTTGGGGAAGAGTGGGAAAAAGAGGTAGCTAAAGTAACATTAGGTGTTGAAACATGTGGCAAGGGTGTATCTCTATGGCCAATGAGTAATGCCAAAAGGGGGAGGGTGTATCTCTATGGCCAATGAGTAATGCCAAAAGGGGGAGGAGGGCTTGTGGTACATGATTGTTCTCCCATCCATCATGCATAGGCTAAAAAGGAGTTCTGGAACATCCACAATACTTGGATGAGTTGCGAGGGCACATTAGGAGGAGCAAATGGTTGTGGAAAAAATGGCTACCCACCCAAGTCTAGGTGACCAATCTGTACGAGTTGATTAAACTCATCAGAGTCATCATCAAAATGAATTGAAAATATTATCCTCTTATTTCTTCCTTATTTCTAGACCATATTAGTTCTTTTGTCTCTCCCTCTCCTATTTCCTTTGATGCACCTACTGAAAAAATGTCATATATGCCATTTCATAAAGTTAATTAATATACTGAAGTAATATACAACATGCAATAAAATCATATTTTGTTAAATTCTGTTGAATATGATTAACACGACCCATATTGTAGCATAGAAGACACAACATGCAATAGGGAAAATGAAAAGGGAAATCATTAATGAAATATGAAATAAAAGTCATGCATACTCACCCATCAATATCATAATATTCTATTTTTACTCCACTCTCTTTATTTCCACTTAAAATCATCTCCAAGACTTCATTACGAGAGTCATATGGTATTCACCTTTCATGCTCGAATACTTTAACAATCTTCAATAAAAATCACAACAGGGGACAACATATATTAAATGAATGAAAAATGGAAAGTATGAGGGATTATAATAACTCTCTTATATTATATGAAATCTCTATGTATCAAGAGTTACTATTTTAAGTTCTGGAGTATTTTTACTTCATAATAACAAAGAATATGTTAAGCAATATCATGGAATGATATATGGAAATTGATAACATGAAAGGATGAAATGTAATTCATGTACCAAAATTAGAATTATAGCCTTCAACTCAAAGATATTAATTGTCACTATATATTCATCACCGTATGGCAAGTGATAACATGAAAGGATGAAATGTAATTCATGTATCGAAGTCACAATTCTAGCCTTAAACTCAAAGTTGTTAATTGTCACTATATATTCATCACCGATTGTAGATTTTATTTTATGGAAATCAAGGAACATAAAGTATGTAACCATTTCACAGACCATCACTAATAACTCAGCGTAAAGACCCATCACTAATAACTCAGCGTAAAGACCAGGGTTTAATATACCCTTTTTCTTCAAATGTGTTTTAACCCAGACCCAATAGGTATCTTGTATCAACCCTTTTAAAGTGTTGAGTAAAGCAACAACTAGTAGGTTTTTTTTATTGGTCCATTTTAGGTGGTGGCTACAACTAGTAGGTTTTTTTTAGCCATTCATTTTACAACCAAAAACAATTTATCCAAATATCTTCTTGTTTTTTAAATAATGGAATAACATTTCAACCCAAACCTAATAAATATCCTCTTCAATATAACTACAACACAAATAAACTATTCATTATGGTGAACTCAACCAAAATATTTATGACCATTTTCATTATAGTCGGCCATACACAACAATACTTCAATTTTGCAATCAACCAAATAGAGTATGCAGAGTTGAGTGAAAAACAGAGGATGAAAAATGTTAATATGGGAGGGTGAAAGTCAAAACGAGCGAGAATCAACTTAGTGTAAGTTCTCCCTTAATGGGCCTTCACAACTATTATTTAAACACTAACAAATTCACTAAAAATTCAAACTATTACCATATCACTTCACTTTACCGAGCAAAGACAATATTTTATGCGCTAAGAGGGAAGGAAGGGAAAAGGAAATAATACTAAGCAACCAACTAATTCTGAGCCATGTTAATGCATTTATCAACAAAAATGAAGCTACAATGATGCTTTGAAACCACATGAGTACTTACCTAGACCAAAATTGTTCTTTATATAGGTCCCAAGCTTGAATCAATTATAATTTGTTGCACAATGACCAGGTACCAACTCAACTAAATCCAGAGCGCAACAACAAAGCCACTTTCCAAATATTTCAAATAACCAAATGGGTGTGTAGAGAAACCCTAACGAATTCCAAGAGTTGTAAAATGCGAGTTCGGTGGCATTAATGCCACACTCTTTTCAAATTTAATGTTTGGTGTTTATGTATGGCCAACTCACCAATTCATAACGCCAACCTCACCACATAACCCAACATTCACATAAGTGTCAAGTCTTAACAATAACCTGTGATAAATGCTATTAAGTCAAATAATACAACTCTTCAATACCATCAAGAGATGTGAAACATATAACACCAAAATTTACATAATATCAAATATTAACCATTATCATCACCTTGTGTGCCATATTTTATAACGTTAAATTGAAAACATGCTTTCTTTTTATAATTGCACCAATATTTCTCTCATGAACCTTAAAACAAAACCCCTTTTTTCACCATGCGTAAGAATGCACTTTTGAACCTTCTCAAAATGAAACCATATACATGATACAATAATAAACCCTAAAAAATGCTAATAGAAGCATGCACCATATAAAAGTGCAACAAAATCACCCATCTGCAATACTTTTACTAGGAGACCCCACCTACTTTAGTTTTAGATTTAACACAGGGATATAAGCTTTGCAACACTTTGCAAGCTCTATAAATAAGTGGATGATATATGAGTCAACAAATCCCATCTACTTTAACAACTTCGTCATTTGGATCACACTGCTTTGTATGGTATTATAGCCTTTTAGCAACTTGTTTGTTGGGAAAATTTTAGTTGGCTTTGAGGATTCTTTTGATCCTATTTGGATTTGGGTTCAATCATATTGATCTGCATCACCAAGATAGAGTTTGTTGTATACCATTTCAATTGTTGGTCTTTGTCTCATAGGAATCATCATGAATCTTACCAATTCTTTCCTTATCGTTACACAAGGCCAACAACTACAACATTGACTATAGTAATAATGTTCTCCCTCTCTCCTGAAAGCATTAGATGCCAATGCTTTTGTGGCTGGGAGGAATGATATGGGTTCTCATTCCTATTATTTGCATATATATATATATATATATCATCTCCAATTATTATTTATTAGGAGAGTATTATTGTGGCTTTGTATGATGAATCCTTTAGTTTGTTTCATATTCTTGTGACTAGTTGAGATCCTATATCCAATTATATCTCTTATTTCATTTTGGTTGCTATTTCTTAGGGTCTTGCCTCCTAGTTTGTTGAGGTAATTTTATTTATGTAAAACTATAAAATCTTGCGCTTTGTTAAATACAAATTTAGTAAAAGTTTGTATTTTGCACATATTTGTGTATGAACCAGACTCACGATTGAAATTTCCCACTTCATTGGAAAATCCCACATCACTCCTCCTCTTAATTAGGGTGTTCTCCAAGAAAACAAACCTCTCCATGTGGAGATCATAAAGAACATCTGCCACAATGTCAAGAGAACTCCAAGCCCCAAGGGAAAAATACCAAGTGATCACCCAATTGAGGTCAAGCAACCACTAAGTAGGTTATCTCCAATTGAGGTCTAGCAACCACTGAATAAACTATCTCTAATGTGTAAATCCATCATGGACCATCTCACATGTGTCAATCCATCTCAAACCATCTAGGGGTTGAACATACACCATGTACCCCAAATCTCATGAAACACCCCCAAACACAGTGTAAACACTTTTGAAGTAACTTGAAAGCTAACACCAATGCATCTATTAATCACTCAAACTACTTGGTTTTGAGAGTTCAAGGAGAATTTTGGGCATGATAGAAATCCCAATTTGGTCGAAATTGAAAAACTTTAAAGAGGCAACAATCTTAAGGCTTTGATAGCAATTGAGATGAGCACAATATCGACAATACAAGAATATACTCACATAAAAATTCACAAGGAACAAAGTATGAAAATATGAGAAGAGGATGATTGGAATTGTACACTCATTTGTATTACTATATATAAAGTACAAAATTGCGGGAAGGGTGTGAACAAGTTTTCAATAAAAATACAATAAAGTGGGTGCATGATCAATTTATACTAAGTCACTCAAATATGTATAGGATAAATTACAAAATAGAAAGCACATGTTCACACATGTTTGTTAGATTAAGTCTCATCAAAATCTCCCTCAATTTTCTTGTTGAACTATCCAAAGTATTAGAAGAATTTGATTTGATTCGATCTTGATTGTGGTAGGTTTCTTCTTTGTTTTAATTGTAACATACCCAACCTTCAAGGTGATTTCTGTTACTATTAAAAAAAAATATATAAATCTGATACCAATTCTAAACGCGAAAAAATACACAACATGACATACAAGCTCATGCAATTGTCCATAATAATTAAAAACATGAATACAATTGATTTAAAAATGCACAATAAAAATTACACACATACACACAACAACAACAACAACATTCAATCACATAAAACACAGATTCAAATGAAACATTTACTCACTGTAGGTAACAATGAATAAGCTAAAACTCAAAGTGAAATGCACAACAATTAAACTTAACATTCTACATAATTAAACATAATGAATGTGAGAAGTTATCTTATTAATAGACAAAAAACTTGTTGAAGATGATGGATGTTTCACCCAACCGTAGACTTGCTACTATAGTTCTCAACAACAAGTCATCCCTGAGTTGGGCCTATGAATCCACAAAAGATGATGGTTCCTGAGGATGGCTATTGTCCCCTATCAGTGAGATAATTCTTACAAAAATTCCGATCCACCATCTCTCTTTCCCCTCAACCTGCACAACCCAAGGAATGGGATCCCCTTCTCTACCTTCACATAGTCCCTCAGGCTATCCCGCTTCCCTCCATGGCTCTCGCACAGGCTATCCAACTTCCCAACCTCATCAAGCTCATCTTGGATTTAACTTTTAAAAACACATGCTCTCTCACTTTGAATTCCCTATGCGTTCTTCCTTTATCGACACAACTCTTTTGCATGTCCCGTTCAACTTTCAAATTCTTCATGATATTTTCCATCTGTGCTCCCATTTCCCTTATGGCCCAATAACGACTCTATCTGCTGGGTTATCCCCATTTGAAAACAAATGTATTCCAATAGAGGATGGACACCTTTAGTAACCACTCACACAACTAGATCAAATATCAACACAAAGATATTTTGACGTGGTAAAACCACTATGGGAAAACATCCACGACCCCAACCAACGTGTCCACTTGGAGAAATTTATTGATGCAAAAGAAAAAGATTACATATATATTTACAAGAGAGTTTCTCACAATCGATCATTGACAAATGACCCTCCATGCTCTTTAAATAGAGATCATGGACCAATTCGGTGTTAAGCCACAGATCAATGTATCCGTTAAGATCGAGGAGAATATGAACCGACATATCACTCTATGTCGGGAACATATCATGACCGTCGGATTTCCTAACTACAAATGAATACTAATTCATACTAAAGAAACACACTTTTACTTAACGACACATTAGACCAAGTTGATCTTAACTAAATCCTAAGTGTCTAAATATCCTAACATCCCCCCTTAAGAACAACTTGGGAAAGGATTGAAGGATTTACAAAGATGACACAATAGGAGAAGGAAGGAGGCATTAAAGCCTGTTCCCCCTTAATTCCAACTTCCTGAACTCCTAACATAGATCGAAGTTTGGAAAACTTAACTTCTGTAAGAGACTTTGTGAAAATGTCCACAACTTGATCTTCTGTAGGGAAAAAGAGCACTTCAATAACTCGATCATGAATGAGCTTTCCGATGAAGTGCATGTGTATCTCGATGTGTTTGTTGCGTTGACGCTGAATTGGGTCTTTGGCGAGATTGATGGCACTTTGATTGTCACACCAAAGGCTGGTCGGATGTTGCTACTAGAATCCAAACTTTGAAAGGATCTGTCGAAGCTGCAACGCTTCTTGAATTGCATTAACTGTTGCTCGGTACTATGCTTCTGCTGAAGAAAGTGCAATAGCCTATTGTTTCTTACATGCCCAAGTGATATGAGGTCCTAAACCAAGGCTGAAAACATAACATGTAGTAGACTTCCGATCATTAGGGTCACCATCCCAATCTGAATTAGTGAAACCAACCAGTAAAGGAGTCCCCCCTGAACTGTAATGTATCCTGAACTTAACTATACCCCAGACATACTGAAGTATTCTCTTAGTTGCTTTTCAATGGATTTCATGGGGTGTTTGCATATACTGGGAAATAATACCAACAACAAAGGAAATATCAGGACGAGTATGAGTTAAGTATAAGAGGCTACCAACTATTACTGAAGGTACAAAGTGGCATCAACTTCAGGGGAAGTACAGGTGGCAACAAGCTTGAGTCCAAACTGAAAGGGAGAAGGGGTTGGTTTACAATCTTCCTTGTGAAAGCGATGAAGAAGGTCACAAGCATACTTAGACTAGGAAAGAAAAATTCCTTCCTTGGTTTGAAAAAACTTGGAGGCCAAGGAAATAGTGAAAAAAGCCTTAGTCTGCGATTTCAAATTCCTTCTTAAGGCTGGTTTTCACATGGTTTAAAATTTTTGAGTCACTACCAGTAAGGATAAGGTCATCAACATAAAGGATAAGGATTATGAGATGGCTTCCTACTTTCTTGGTATATACATTAGGATCATAATGACATCTAGAAAAGTTGGTGTCAAGAAAAAAGTTGTCCATTTTGGCAAACCAAGCTCGGGGAGCTTGCTTAAGACCATAAATATATATCTTAAGGCAACAAGCAAGGCTAGAGTCATTATAAACATAGCTAGGAGGTTGTTCCATGTAGATTTCTTCTTGCAAATTCCCATGCAAGAAAGTGGATTTAACATCTATCTGATGGACCTCCAATTTATGTGAGGCAGCAAGGGAAAGAACAAGAACAAGGCAGATGGAATTCATTTTGGCTACATGGGAAAAGGTTTCATTATAGTCAATTCCTTCAACTTGGGAGAATCCTTTGGAAAATAACCGATCCTTGTGTCTTTCAACACTTCCATCTAATGCATACTTAGTTCTATAGACCCATTTACATCTGAAAATTTTTCTTCCTTTCAAAAGAGGTATAAGATCACAAGTATCGTTTGTCGTTAAAGAACAATACTCTTCATTCATTGTTGTATCCCAATCTAGATGACCTGAAGCTTCTGTAAATGTCTCTGGATCACGAGTCTCTGAAACTTGAGCCAAAAGAGAAGAGGTTTTATGAGACTGTGAACGTGTCCAACACTGATATGAAGGATCACCGACAAGATCACCAACTGCTTCTCGTGTTGAACGAACCCATCTAGGAAGCGGTAGTGCTGGTGATAGTTATTGTTCAATGGACTCATCTGGAGGAAGGTGAGCAGGAGGAGGTGTATTTTCATCCTCACTATCATCATCTGAAGAAGAAGAAACAAGAATAGGAACAATAGATGACAAAAATACCGAAGATGGCTCACATGCCAAAGAAGGAAAAAGCTCCGAATTAGGCTTGCAAGCCAAGAGATTTTCATCAAATTTAACATTTCTTCTAATAATAATTTCATTATGATGTGGTTGAAGAAGTTTATAACCTTTGACATATTTAGAATAACCAAAAATTATACACTTCTCACTTTTAGGCTACAATTATTTCCTTTTCTCATCAGGAATGTGAGCCCATGCTATACTGCGAAATACACAGAAGTGACTTACATCTGGCTTAAGTTTATTCAATGCTTCTTTTGGTGTTATATTTTTAAGAGATTTTGTGGGAGTGCAATTTACTATGTAATTTGCACAGCTAATGGCTTCCGCCCAATACTTTAGACTTGATCCCCTATATTGGATCATATAATTATACCTTTCTTTTAAAGTGCGATTCTTTCTCTCAGCAACACCATTTTATTGTGGTGTAGATGGAATAGCGTGTTGCATTTGGATTCCCTGTGCAATGCAATAACTTGTAAAATTATTGTTCACATATTCACCTCCATTATCTATTCTTAACCTTTGAAGTTGATGTCGAGATTTATTTTCTACAAGGTCCTTGTAGGCCAAAAACTTGTCAAAAACTTCGCTCTTAAGTTTAGGATGTAAACCCAACTGCATCTGGGAAAGTCATCAATGAAAGTTAAGAAATACTTGCATTCAAAAAAAGAAGAAGAAAGTGGACCACACAAGTCACTGTGAACAAGATGCAAAGGGGCCGAGGCATGCCAAGAGGCACGTTTTTCAAAACTGTCTCGATGATGTTTGTTAAGAACACAACCAACACAAACACCATCTCTCTGGATTCGACTGAAATGGCCATATCTTGGGAAAATGAAAACCTTTTCGAGTGAAACGAAAAATGTTCCTAACTGAAACATGTGCTACAGATGTAATGGAATAGTCCTCTTAGCCCATAAATGTATGGAAATGGTAGAAACCAGAGGTTATGCAACATGGCTTCACGATCTCAATCTACAACGAGAGCGGGTCTTCATATGCGCTTTCATACCATGTTCGACAACACAGGTATTCCAACAGAGGACAAATACCTTCAGTAACCACTCACACAACCATATCAAAGATCAACACACCAATATTTTGACATGGTAAAACCCCTATGAGGAAACATCCATGACCCCAACCAATGTTGTTGATTTTTCAATAAGCTAGGCTTAAGCATGAAGTTCATTCCATTTTACCATTTTACTTAAACCATAGACAATATGTTGCAGCAACCAAGATCACAAAAAGAAACACCATGCACAAGTACACAAGAAGTATCCATGGAAACCCTTCTCAACAAGGGAAGAAAACCCAATCAATCCTTTTCTATATTAGTCAAGAGAAAGACCTCCACCACCATAAACACCTAACACACAAGAGGGTTCTCACAAACCCTAGAAACCTAGCGCCCAAGAGAGGTGCACACTTTTACCAAGAACAAGTGTTTGTTGAAATTTCCAAACTCACACTTGTGATATGTTTCCTCAGTGGGGAATTTACCTTTATTTATATTAGACTAAACTTGTCAACAAAAGTAGCTATTGGCACAATAGGCCTGACCTCAATAAATTATAATATAATTAATAATTACCATATTAATTATCGTTTACATTAAGGTGGGTTTGACCTGTACCCATTACATAACAATTAGGGTTACATGTAAGTCTGAATCTTGAAAAATATAGCAAGGTATCTTATACACCCACTAGTGCTCAACCACTAGGGGCACATCCATCTGTGCTCAACCACAGGGATGTCTCTCTATCTCACTACCGTCTCACAGGAGAGACACACTCACTAGTGCTCAACCACTAGGATCACGTTCACCTATGTTCATCCACATGCACGTCCAACTCAACAGATCTTATTGCTCACTGTGTTACACAGGAGGGTCATCTGGAGTTCATGATCTTAAATATCTTCTCAGAGGATGCTATTACATCGTTTCATTTCTGTCTCAGAACGATGCACCCATCTCATGGGTTTTCACACGTTCACCTATGATCAACCACATGCACGTCCCACTCAACAGATCTTCTTTCTCACTGCGTTACATAGGATAATCATCTGGAGTATCATCTCAACTCTCTGTAAGGAGGAGGCCAACACAATGTTCCAATTATGTCTCAGATAGGAACTCATGGGCTCTCTCTTAAGTTTGTGTCCTAGAAGATGTCTCACACAACTGTAATCATCAACACTCCCTCTCAACTAGGGAGGCATTCTCCACCAGGCCAAGTCTCACGTGAAAGTACTCGAACTTTGTCTTGGCTGTAGTCATCAACACTCCCTCTCAGCTAGAGATGTATTCTTCACCAAGCCAGTTTGGTGAAGATGTCTGCAATATGATAATGTGTAGGAAAGTACTGCATGTGTATTGTTTTCCTCTGCATCATGTCTCTGAAAAATGATATTTTATCTCAACGTGTTTGGATCTATCATGAAACACAAGGTTCTCAAAGATATTCACACAACTCTGTTTATAATCATAGAATCCATATCATGATTAAATAAATCTATTAGAAGCTTGTGAAGTCACACTTCTTCGCACACTTAATGCTATATACTTTGATTCTGTGGTACTCAAGGCCACAGAGCTTTGTTTCCTGCTGCACCATGAAACCATGGAAAACTTCACGTTAAAACAACAACCGAATGAGCTCTTCCGATCCACTGTACTTTCTTGTCCATTTTGCATATCCCTGCAAACTCAAGTCTACACTGGAGGCATATCTCATGCCATATCTAAGTGTGCCTCATATATATATCAATACATGTTTCGCTGCTGTCCTGTGAGTCTGTCTCGGTTGACTCATGAATTGGATAAGTACATTCATTGCATAACATATATCAAGTTTGGGTTTAACCAGATACATCAATGATCCAATCAGCTGTGGAACAATCTCGTCTGAATCATCACTATTTATTTTCTTCAAATTCATCATCATCGGTGTAGGCATGGATTTGCATTTAGTCATAATGAACTTCTTTTAATATCCCCACTGTATATTTTTCTTGACTCAAGAAAATCTCATTGGTCCTCTGTCATACTTCTTATCCCAAGAAGTAGTGAATCATACCTAGATCCTTCATCTTGAAATCAAAATTCAAGACTTACTTGTATCTAACAACAAGGCTTTCTGAATAAGTCACCAAAATCAAACTCTCGTCACCAACAATGTAATAATGTAGGTTTGGATCAACAACACTCTTGTTGAAACCCAACTCATCAAGAATCCATCCATCTGATGTGGTTTCCAACTCATGGATGGTAGTATAGATGGAAGTGTATCAGGCTTACTGGATCAAGTGTCTCATCATAAACAACTCCCTCTGTTTGTGGGAATCCTCTGGCTACAGATCTTGCTTTGTATTTCTCGACACTTCCATCAGCTGCATGATTGATCTTATAGATTCACTTGGAAGTCACCACAGACTTCCCTTCTGGTCTCTGAACAATATCTCATACATCATTCTTTAAGGTATACTGGTATTCTTCTTGTCATGGAAACTTTCCATACCTATTCACCTGTCGCTTCTCCATGTCAAGAAGGCTCATAATCAATGATGTGGCTCATGGCTTAAGAGTAGCTCAAAAATATCTTTGTTTTCTTGGGATTTTCCTTGAGGGGATTGTGTGTTCCTCTTCCTCTTGCAGAGTTTGTCGAGCCTAGGTAGGCCATTTATACCCTACTGCAATATCTATGGGAATATCACTTGGAGAAACTAGATCAGCTGGAATAACGTCTGTCTCCCTTTGAAGTGATGAAGGGGGAGAAGGTATTGTCTCACTGTCAATCTCCATATGAGATTATCTGGATCTTTGAAGGGTTATCTCTTCTTCAAAATCAACATCTCTACTAGTCTCAATTTGTCTCTGACTAGGGATGTAGATCTGATATGTCTTCGAAGATTCACTGTTATCCCATAAATGTATCCTTTCTCCTTGAAGGGTCTAGCTTGGACCTTTACTATTTGGGTACATGAAAAATACATTGTGCACCCAAATATCCTAAAGTGTTCAATCCCGGGCTTCACTCTGGTGAAGGCTTCTTCGGTAGTTATGTTCTTCAAAATATGGTGAGGAATCATATATTGTGTCATGCATGCTTCTGCCCACAAAATCATAGAAAGATTCTGATATTGTATTATTGCATTGATTGCCTTAATGATGGTTCTGTTCTTCCTCCTTCTCAAATAGTTTTGACTCCCTCTGAAGTCTGAAGTATAACCATCTTCCTTTGTTGTTAACCTTCCTAAAACAAGAGAACAAAAAAAAAGGAAACAAAACAAGAATATCTCTTAAAGGAGAATAATGAGTGCATCTCTAAAATCAAAGCATTTTGATTGTTGCCACATCTATAACACTTATTTGTAATGTAGCAACTTTATAAATGTATGTTCGAGGCATGATAATTAAAACAATCAAACATGGAGTCTTCACTTCTAGCGTGTTGTTCCTATGAATGCACTGAGATCCTTCTGGATCCATGACTTCAAGAAAGGTTCCTTCCTCCTGTAGTTTCCCTCATAAAAATGATACAAATAATATATACAAGTGCATACCTAAGGATGCTGATATGATTTCTCCAATGGAACCTGGCTGATCTTTGTCCTCTGAGATATTTATGAAGAAGATAGTCACGGTGTCACCTTTTGACGTCTTTGTTATTTTGAAGCTGGCCCTTCAATGTAAGGGCTTGAGTAGATGATTGGAGTCCTTGTATTGACATTGTCTTCCTTCCATTCATTGATAGCTGTCTCTGGTAAACCTTTTTGTATCACCCACAATAAGTCTTCCTCTGAAGTCTTGTCTTCTAGGAACTTGAAGTTGCTTGATCCATCAAGCTTATCTTCCATCATAGTTTTGTTCATCATATTTTTAGATTCTTCACAAACCCTTGTCAACTGGGCTAGAAAACCTACTGGCTAGGCTAGGCTAGCAACCTTAGGTTTTTTTGGGCTTATGACTGCCAAAAATAAGCCTTGAAAGTCAGAAGAACACATGTAATCTTGAAGGCTTCTTCAAAGAGCTGCAAAAACCATAAAACCATAAATCTGCAGAAATTTGGGGAACCCTAGAAACCCTAGGGCCAAAAATAAAAAAATCTCAGAATTTCACTTTAAGAGCTTATGGAGGTGCATTGAAGGAGGCTGTACCCTCCTATCCTAATTTCAGCCCCAACGTCCAAGTGTGACGTGCTGAAAAGTCCAAACAAGAGAGGGTCGTACAGATTTTGCAGAAACCCTAGAGGGTCGTATGGATTTGTAGAAAAGGGA
Organism: Picea sitchensis; assembly: GCA_010110895.2. Taxonomy (NCBI): domain Eukaryota; kingdom Viridiplantae; phylum Streptophyta; class Pinopsida; order Pinales; family Pinaceae; genus Picea; species Picea sitchensis. Next base: position 38,192 of record SNQJ01S0008387.1, on the reverse strand, counting down.
GGATGATTGCTTTAATGTTTGTGCAATGGGTTCTTCAAGACCTATGCTCTGATACCATGTTTATTTTTCAATAATCTAGGCTTAAGCTTGAAGTTCATTCCATTTTAGCATTTTACTTAAACCATAGACAACATGTCGCAACAACCAAGATCACAAGAAGAAACACCATGCACAAGTACACAAGAAGTATCCTCGGAAACCCTCCTCAACAAGGGAAGAAAAACCAACCAATCATTTTTTATATTCTTCAAGAGAAATACCTCCACCACCATAAACACCTAGTGCACAAGAGGGTGCTCACAAACCCTAGAAACCTAGAGCCCAAGAGAGGTGCACACTTTTCCTAAGAACAAGTGTTTTCTGAAATTTCCAAACTCACACTTGTGATATGTTTCCTAAATGGCGAATTTACCTTTATTTATATTAGGCTAAACCTGTCAACAAAAGTTTCTATTATCACAACAGGGCCGACATCAATAACTTATAATATAATTAATAATTACCATATTAATTATCTTTTACATTAATGTGGGGCCGTCCTGTACCCTTTACATAACAATTAGGGTTACAAGTAAGTATGAATCTTGAACAATATATCAAGGGATCTTATACACCCACTAGTGCTCAACCACTAGGGGCACATCCATATTTTCTTAGCCACAAGGATGTCTCAATATCTCACTATGTCTCACAGGAGAACCACACTCACTAGTGGTCAGCCACTAGGATCACATTCACCTGTGCTCATCCACATGCATGTCCAACTCAATATATCTTCTTGCTCACTGCGTTACACATGAGGGTCATCTTTAGTTCATCATCTCAACTCTCTGCTCATAGGAGGATAATACATCATTTCATTTCTGTCTCAGAAGGATGCACCCAACTCATGGGTTTTCACACGTTCACTTGTGCTCAACCACAAGCATGTCCCACTCAACATATATTATTTCTCACTGCGTTACACAGGATAATCATCTGGAGTATCGTCTCAAATATCTGCAAGGAGGAGGCCAACACAATGTTCTAGTTCTATCTCAGATAGGAACCACACATCCAACTCAAGGGCTCTCTCTTAGGTATGTGTCCTGGAGGATGTCTCACACAACTATAATCATCAACACTCCCTCTCAGCTAGGGATGCATTCTCCACCTAGCCAAGTCTCGCATGGAAGTACTTGAACTTTGTCTTGGTTATAGTCATCAACACTCCCTCTTAGCTAGAGAGGTATTCTTTACCAAGCCAATTTTGTGAAGATGTCTGCAATCTGCTCATGTGTAGGAAGGTACTGCACGTGTATTATTTTCCTCTGCATCATGTCTCTAAAAAATGATATTTTATCTCAACGTGTTTGGATCTATCATGAAACACATGGTTCTCAGAGAGATTCATAGAAATCTGTTTATAATCATAGAATCCATCTCATGATCAAGTAAATCTGTCAAAAGCTTGTGAAGTCACACTGCTTCACACACTTAATGCTATATACTTTGCTTCTGTGGTACTCAAGGCCACAGATATTTGTTTCCTGCTGCACCAAGAAACCAAGGAAAACTTCACAGTAAAACAACAACTGAATGTGCTCTTCCGGTCCACTGTACTTTCTTTTCCATTCTACATATCCCTGCAAACTCAAGTCTACACTGGAGGCATATCTCAGGCCATATCTAACTGTGCCTCATAGATATCTCAATACATGTTTCGCTACTGTCCTGTGAGTCTGTCTAGGCTGACTCATGAATTGGCTAAGTACATTCACTCCATAGTATATATCGATTTTGGGTTTAACCAGATACATCAGTGATCCAATCAGCTATGGAACAATCTCGTCTGAATCATCATTATTTATTTTCTTCAAATTCATCATCATCGATGTAGGCATGGATTTGAATTTAGTCATACTGAACTTCTTTTAATATCCCCACTGTATATTTTCCTTGACTCAGGAAAATATCATCTGTCCTCTGTCATACTTCTTGTCCCAAGAAGTAGTGCATCATACCCAGATCCTTCATCTCGAAATAAGAAGTCAAGGATTACTTGTATATAACAACAAGGATTTATGAATAAGTCACCAAAATCAGACTCTCATCACCAACAATGTAATAATGTAGGTTTGGATCAACAACACTCTTGCTGAAAACCAACTCATCAAGAATCCATCCATCTTACGTGGTTTCCAACTCATGTATGGTAGTACGGATGGAAGTGTATCGGGCTTACTAGATCAAGTGTCTCGTCATAAAAAACTCCCTCTGTTTGTGGGAATCCTCTGGCTACAGATATCGCTTTGTATTTCTCAACACTTCCATCAACTGCATGCTTGGTCTTTTAGATTCACTTGGAAGTCACCACAAACTTTCCTTCTAGTCTCTGAACAATATATCATACATCATTCTTTAAGGTATACTGGTATTCTTCTTGTCATGACAACTAGCCATACCTATTCATCTGTCGCTTCTCCATGTCAAGAAGGCTCAGAATCAATGATGTGGCTCATGGCTAAAGAGTAGCTCAAAAATCTCTTTGCTTTCTCGGGATGTGCCCTAAGGGGATTGTGTGTTCTTCTGCCTCCTCTAGAGTTTTTCGATCCTAGGTAGGACATTTATGCCCTACTGCAATATATCTGGGAATATCAACTGGAATAATGTCTATCTCCCTCTGAACTGCTGAAGGGGGAGAAGATATTGTCTCACTGTCAATCTTCATATGAGATTCTATGGATATTTGAAGGGTTATCTCTTCTTCAAAAGAAACATCTCTGCTAGTCTCAATATGTCTCTGACCAGGGATGTAGATCCTATATGTCTTTGAAGATTCACTATTATCCCATAAATGTATCCTTTCTCCCTGAAGGGTCTAGCTGGGACCTTTTCTCTTTGGGTACATGAAAAATACATTGTGCACCCAAATATCCTGAAGTGTTTGATCTTGGGATTCACTTCGGTGAAGTCTTCTTCGAGAGTTATGTTCTTCAAAATCTAGTGAGGACTCATATACTGTGTCATGCATGCTTCTTCCCACAAAATCATAGAAATATTCTGATCATTTATTATTGCATTGATTGCCTTAATGACGGTTCTATTCTTCCTCCTTCTCAAATAGTTTTGAATCCCTCTGAACTCTGAAGTATAACCATCTTCCTTTATTGTTAACCTGCCTGAAAAAAGAGAACAAACAAAAAGGAAACAAAACAAGAATATCTCCTAAAGGATAATAATGAGTACATCTCTAAAATCAAAGCATTTTAAGGATTGTTGTCACAACTATAACACTTATTTGTAATGTAGAAAATTTAGAAATGTAGGTTAGAGGCATGATAATTAAAACAATCAAACCTGGAGTCTTCACTTCCAATGTGTTGTTCCTCTTAATGCACTAAGATCCTTCTGGATCCATGACTTCAATAAAGGTTCCTTCCTCCTGCAGTTTCCCTCATGACAATGATACAAATAATATATACAAGTGCATACCTAAGGATGCTGATATGATTTATCCAATGGAACTTGGCTGATCTTTGTCCTCTGAGATCTTTATGAAGAATATAGTCATGATGTCACCTTTTGTCGTCTTTGTTATTTTGAAGCTGGCCCTTCAATGTAAGGGCTTGAGTAGATGATCGGCTTCCTTGTCTTGACGTCATCTTCCTTCCATTCATTGATAGTTGTCTCTGGTAAACCTTTTTGTATCAATCACAATAATTCTTCCTTTGAAGTCATGTCTTCTAGGAACTTGAAGTTGCTTGATCCATCAAGCTTATCTTCCATCATAGTATTGTTTGTCATATTTTTAGATTCTTCACAAACCCTTGTCAACTGGGTTAGAAAGCCTAACTGCTAGGCTAGGCTAGCAACCTTAGGTTTTGTTGGGCTTATGACTGCCAACAATAAGCCTTGAAAGTCAGAAGAACACGGTTAATCTTGAAGGCTTCTTCAAAGAGCTGCAGAAACCCTAAAACTAGAAATCTGCAGAAATTTGTGGAACCCTAGAAACCCTAGGGCCAAAAATAAAAAATTCCCAGAATTTCACTTTAAGAGCTTCTGGAGGTGTGCTGAAGGAGGTTGTACCCTCCTATCCAAATTTTAGCCCCAACATCCAAGTGTGAAGTGATGAAAAGGCCAAACAAGAGAGGGTCGTACAGATTTTGCAGAAATCCTAGAGGGCCGTACAGATTTTGCAGAAACCCTAGAGGGACGTACATATTTGTAGAAAAGGGAGGATGACTGCTTTAATGTTTGTGCAATGGGTTCTTCAATACCTATGCTATGATACCATGCTGATTTTTCAATAAGCTACGATTAAGCATGAAGTTCATTCCATTTTAGCGTTTTACTTAAACCATAGACAATATGTTGCAACAACCAAGATCACAAGAAGAAACACCATGCACAAGTACAAAAGAAGTATCCTAGGAAACCCTTCTCAACAAGGGAAGAAAACCAAACCAATCCTTTGCTATATTCTTCAAGATAAATACCTCCACCAACATAAACACCTAGCACACAAGAGGGTGCTCACAAACCCTAGAAACCTAGCGTCCAAGAGAGGTGTGCACTTTTCCCAAGAACAAGTATTTGCTGAAATTTTCAAACTCACACTTGTGATATGTTTCCTCAATGGGGAATTTACCTTTATTTATATTATATTGAACTTGACAACATGAGTGTTTATTGGCACAACATGGCCGACCTCAATAACTTATAATATAATTAATAATTACCATATTAATTATCTTTTACATTAAGGTGGGGTCAGCCTGTGCCCTTTACATAACAATTAGGGTTACATGTAAGTATAACTCTTGAACAATATAGCAAGGGATCTTATACACCCACTAGTGCTCATACATTAGGGGCACATCCATCTTTTCTCAACCAAAAGGCTGTCTCTCTATCTCACTGCGTCTCACAGAAGAACCACACTCACTAGTGCTCAACCACTAGGATCACGTTCACCTGTGATCATCCACAGGAACATCGAACTCAACAGATCTTATTTCTCACTGCGTTACACAAGAGGTTCATATGGATTTCATCATATCAACTCTCTGTTCAAAGGAGGCTAATACATCGCTTCATTTCCATCTCAGAAGGAGGCACCCATCTCATGGGTTTTCACACGTTCACCTGTGCTCAACCACATGCACGTCCCACTCATCAGATCTTCTTTCTCACTGCATTACACATGAGAATCATCTAGAGTATCATCTCAACTCTCTGCAAGGATGAGGCCAGCACAACGTTCCCGTTCTGTCTCAAATAGGAACCACACACCCAACTCAAGGGATCTCTCTCAGGTATGTGTCCTGGAGGATGTCTCACGCAACTATAATCATCAACAAATGTGGCCACTTGGAGCAATTTATTAATGCAAAAGAAAAATATTACATATATATTTACAAGAGAGTTTCTCACTATCGATCATCGATAAATGACCTTCCATTCTCTTTAAATAGAGATCATAGACCAATCAGGTGTTAGGCCACAGATCAATATAACCATTAAGATCGAGGAGAACATGAACCATCATATCACTCTATGTCGGGAACATATCGCGACTGTTATATTTCCTAACTACAAATGCTTACTAATGCATACTAAAGAAACACAATGAGAAACACACTTTTACCTAACGACACATTAGACCAAGTTGATCTCAATTAACTCCTAAGTGTCTAAATATCCTAACAATCCCAACTCACTATCGTGTTGCATTTTTTTCCATACAAGGCTTCAAATGGGCTCATCTTCAAGAATTCTTGATACCCATTGTTGTAAGCAAATTCCACTACATGAAGATAGTTGCCTCACCTAGAAGGCTTGCCCATTACATATATTCTCAACATATCTTCAATTATCCAGTTGATCCTATCTATTTGTCGATATGACTCTAGGTGATATGTTGTACTGAAATTCAAATTAGTCCCAAATCCCTTAAACAATCCCTCCAAAAAATTGGAAGTGAACTTGGGATCTCTGTTTGACACTATTTCCTTTCACACACCATGTAGCCTAGCTTTTCCCTTTATATAAATCTCTGCAATATTAGCTGCCTTGTGAGTTATTTTCACCGGATTGAAATATGCATCCTTTGTAAGTTTGTCCACCACTACCATGATGGAATCATGCTTCATTGTTTCCCTATGAAGCTTGGTAATAAAATCTATAGTAACCACTTCCCATTTCCATTTAAGAATTGGAAATGGTTGTAGAAATATTATTGAATGTATGTGATCAACCTTTACCATTTGACATTCCATGCATTTGGCTAAATAATTTGCCAAATCTCTCTTCATATCGGGCGAAAAATACTGACCTCTTACAACTGCAATAGTTTTCTGGTACCCTGGGTGTCCAACATATGGTACATTGTGCATATCTTTTAGAACTAAATTTCTCAATTCTTGATAATTGGGAACATAAACTATGTTCTTGAACAAGAGGATTCCATCATCTTCTAGCTTGCAATCTTTATATTTTTGTTGTACATTATTTTGTTGTAAGCCTTTTTTAACCTGCACATATTTCTGGTCTATTTTTATAGCCTCTAAAATTCTATTTTTTAAATCTTTCCTGCACATACTAATGGTTGTAGCATGCATTTCATGTACCCTTCTGCTGAGTGCATCAACCACTTTATTCTCTTTTCCCTTGATGTGCTTGATATCAAAGTCATATTCATTGAGAAATTTCACTCATCTAGTTTATCTGGCATTTAGTGTTGGTTGTTTTAAACAAGTATTTCAGACGATTATGATCCATCCTTAATTCATTTTTTCCCCCATGAGATAATGCCTCAACATTCTTAAGGTGTGAACTATGGATGCCAATTCTAAGTCATGAGTAACATAATTTATTTCATCTTCTTTAAGCTTCCTTGGTTCATAGCATATGACATGTCTATTTTTTGTAAGGAATCCACCAAGTCCTTTCTTTCATGCATCTGTGCACACAACAAAATCCTCATTTGGATCTGCAACCTTTAAAATAGGTGGACTAGTTAATGAATCCTTCAAGTGTTGGAAATTTTCTTCACATTTTGTATTCCATTCAAATTTTACTCCTTTCTTTTGCAAGGATGTTATTGGGTGTGCAATCTTGGAAAAACCTGCTATGAATCTCCTGTAGTAACCTACTAAACTCGTAAAATATCTAACCTATGAAATATTCGTTGGCGCTAGACAACTTTTGATTGCTTCAATATTTTTATGGATCCACTGCTATACCATCATCTTAAACTATGTGGTCCAAATAATGAATCTCGTTGGGATACAATTGGTTCTCTCTCAACATCTGTAGCACCATACTCAAATGTTGCTCATGCTCCTCCTTTGTCTTGGAATAGATAAGAATATCATCCAAGAAAACAATAAAAAAATTGCCTAGGTAATATCTAAACATTCCATTCATCAGACATATAAAAGTCGCTAGTGCATTTGTCAATCCAAATGGAACTACTACAAACTCATAATGACCATACCTTCTCTGAAAGGTAGTATTACTAGGATCTTCTTCTCTGAATCTCACTTGATGATAACTCGATCTCAATTCAATCTTGGAAAAAAAAGTTCATCAATCCTTAGCAAATGATACTTGTTTTTTATAGTAACCTTGTTCAATTGTCTGAAGTCAATACATAACCTCAAAGTTCTATCATTTTTCTTCAAAAAAATAACTAGGGAACCTCAAGGAGAAACACTTGCGCGTATGTGCCCCTTCTTCAACAACTCTTCTAGTTGCACAAGTAGCTCTTTGGGTTTTAGTGTTCTCATTCTATATAGAGTTTTGGACACTAAGGAAGCGCCAAGCATTAAGTCAATAAACAAGTCAATGTCTCTCTCTGGTGGAAATCCCGACAATTCCCCAAACATGTCCTCATAATCGTTCAAGTTTGGATAATCTTTAAGACTTGGTTCCTTGTTCTTTGCCGACTCTTCCATATGGGATGCATATATCTGACACCCTTTTCTAAAAATTCTTTTCAACTACAATGTTGAAATCTCTCTAACAAATATAGGCTTTGGATTACCTTGAACTATCCTTGAATTCACTTCTTCATCAAGGAATCTGAAAGCCTTATTGTAACAATCTAAGACAACACGATGCTTACCTAGGAAATCCATACCAATCAAGCAGTCACAGGGCCCAAGTGGTATGATGTTCAAATCTTCCTTAGTGTTGATTCCATACATTTTTACTGGGCAATCTTTAACAAGCTTATTGATTTACCTCTTGGTAACAATAGCTAGTTTAACTAACCAAGACTTTTCATGCTTACATTTCTTCAATTTAATTCTTTCAACTAGATTTGGATGTACATAGCTATGACTAGCTCCATAATCAATCAAATAACTATGGATTGATTATCAATCTTACCTTCTACCTCAAACATGTGAGATTGATAGTCTTCTTGTCTATTGTCCAAGGATGCATAAATCCATGGCATGTTCCTACTCACATCCTCCATATCAACATTATTGATGTTATGCACAATCCTCATCCTATCTCCCCGTTGAGGACAATATTTATACATGTGGTCCCCTTTGCATCCCCAACACTTTATGGGATGTTTTCTTTGTCTCTTCCTCAAGGAATAGGTTATTTTAGATTCACCCTTTGTTGGTTTCCCTTGTTGATATGATTGAGATCTAGTCCTGAAGAAAGGCGGCTTGAACCCTTTCTTACTCTGATTCATCTTTCCTTTCTTGTTGTAATCCCAGGCCTTTTTGCTGGCCTTACCTTATTTTTCTCATAAAATATTTAGCCTTCCTTGCGACTTCTTCCAAATTATTGGGATTTTTGGAACACGCCTAATTTTGAGCTTTGAACTTTATATTTAACCTCTTGGAAATAAAGTTTTTTACCCAGAAAGAAAAAAACTTAGAGAGTTACCTTTTGATTTTAAATCAAATCCATTGCTTGTTATTTAACAATAAGGCGCTTGCAATATCTACCGCCGATGAGTTTATGTAGTTTTATCTAACGATCCTAATGATCTCCGAAGTGTTGGAGCCGCCTGAGTTTTAAAGGAAAGCCTTCAACGGTCGCTTCGCAGCTCCGTGCTTCAGATGTTCCAACGAACCCAAACAACGAAAACCCCGAAACTATGAAACCCAAAGATAACCACTCATGACCTTTCCTAAATAAATCATGAACACGAGTCATAAGACACGTGTATTTTTTGGGCTGACACGTGACACTTATTTTTGACATTTCCGTTGGATGATTCACACATTTTCGAGTGACACGTGGCACCTCGCTTTTCTTGACACATTGTCCAGGATGATGTCATCTCTGCCACGCCACTCCGTGAGATGGTCATTCAGAGTTTTAACAAATATTGAGTTCACAAATCACCGAAGTATCAAAGTGACGAAGTATTGGACATTACAAAAAAGTAAAAATGAGTTAATAAAACATTTAATAACGTAGGTTAATCACGATTAAGAGTTAATTAAATTACTTCACCGTTTCAGATTTCTAGAAGTTTCCCTTGTGTTATATTCAAAACCTCCGATGTTCGAACTTCTGAAATACTTAAAGTTAATACAACTCTTTAAACATGATTAATTAAGACCTAAGAGTGATTACTCATAAATTAATTACTTCACAGTTTTAGATTTCAGGAGATTTCTCTTGTGCTGCATTCAAAACTTCCGAAGTCCGAACTTCCAAAACACTTGAATTTAATACAACGTTTTAAACATGATTAATTAATACCTAAAAGTGATTACTCAGAGATTAACTCCTCCGTGAATTCAGACTTCGAGAGATTTCCACCCTGTCACATCCAAAACTCCCGAACATGAACCATCGAAGTAGTGATGGCATTTATGATCCATTAAGGATAATAATTTCAAATAAGGATTGTGAATCACCAGGTAATGAATTCCATTAATGTTAATAAATTCTTCATCAGTAAGGCTATACGAAGATCAATAAACTTTTTTGAATAAAATCACTTTGAATTTCAAAGTCATTTTTACCATTTGCAATTAGCAGTTTTTATCCAGTGTAGAACTCACATAATTCTCCTATAACAGGTATGCTAATTTTGTTTCCTTGAGGATTATGGCACCACAAAAGATCGCAAATAATCTTGATGCATCGGGTGATGATTCAAATATGAATGCAAACGTTCTGTTAGACACAACTCCATGAGTCGTGGACGCCATTAAACTTGGACACAGGTCTTTGATGCCTTAGAGAATGAGATCATCAACTGACCAGATGACTCTTCCAAAGAAGACGACGAATCCTATACATATAAGATCAAGCATGTAGCACAATCAACGCTGCATAATATCACTGTGCGACAAAGAATCATTCCCTATAACGATATGATAAGTTGGGATTTGGAACATGTTGACATCCAGACCAGGAGCATCATCAACCAACGACAGGTCGTCGTCGTCTCTTTTCGACCAGAACACCTACAAGTAATGTACAAAATTTCCCCTATTCCTAAATACACTTACAATGCCACATTCCTTCTAGAGTTTGAGAGAAATGAATGCACCCAATACACCAAAAACGATCATGATATAGTCAAAACCTGGTGGGGACATCTGGAGAAGTTCAGAGCTGACGCTCATGGTATGTACGCCACGACGTCTTTGGATGCTCATATGATGTATGTAGCCATGATTCTTTGTCGCCTGTTCGGGAAGAAGAACCCTACACATTTCTCGGTTGAGTGGGTAGCCATTATGAACAAGGTAGTTGAGGGATATACTTTCAATTGGGCCAAAATTTTGTTGGATAATTTGGCCAAGGAAATCACTGATTATAAATCAACAAAATCAAAAGGGCAGCCTGCCCCTTTTTACATGTCAACATATGTTATGGATGCCATTTGTTTCATGACCCCTTTTCCCCTGATGAATTGGAGTTGGACCCTGACCAGTTCTAAACCTATTCATTTTTATCATTACAAGTTATGGGAGGAGAAAGCCAAGGATTTCTTTTATGAAATCTGTCACAATGTCATAGTGCATGTTCACATATCCATTTATGGTCATCTACCTCCCCAAATTACAGAGAGGATTATGGGGAACCTAGGCAAGCTTGCAGATTAGTTCATTAAGGAGAATTTATCCTATATCAGATTTTTTGGTTGTTCAGTTCCTCCTCATTCCCTCCCACATTTTTTACTCGACAGGATGGTGTGAAAAGAAGTGGCATACCAAACAGTGGCATGAGGTATCAACAAAGAGTTAAAAGCAATGCAGAAAAATTTCTGGCCAACTTTCCCCATTCAGGCCGACATGTTTACATTGTTAGACTTCAGTCACTCTAAAGTTGAGGTCGCAACCCTAGAGGATTTCAGATTAGTTGACATCGAGTTCAAGAAGCATGATCCACACAAGATAGTGGAAAGCCATCTGGCTCAGTTTAATATGAAGCGGTACATACATGATAATTCCCCTTTTTATGAAATGTTCAGGGGAGCTATATCATATGAGGAAGTCCGAAGCAGATTCTAGGCTCTTCCCTTGACCAACAAGCTGATTTCCTCAGCTTTCAGAAACACATGCAAAACAATTTACCCAAGATATTGCATAGAGACTCAAATCTCACGCCTCCTTCACAAGAATATGAACCTACAAGATCTTAGCCAAGTTCCTCTACCAAGCACAAAGATGAGGAAGTCCCAAAAGGCCCAGAAGTGTTATTTCATGAGATAAGAGCGTCACTAGAAGGACTGAAGGATCCACAAGTAATGGATTGATTCGAAGCCTTCATGAATCCATGACAAGTTGTCCCTCATTCAACACCAACTACCCCTGCTGGCACCCCGAATACAACATGACAAGAACCTTCCACCGAAATTGGTTCGCCTATCACATCATTAACCCCTTTGCAGACAAGCTTCGGAAATCCTAGTTTCGAACTCACTTTTGTAGGTGATATTACTCCCATCTTGACTGAAGAGATGCCTCCTTCAGATTTATTTTTTAGCAAGAAATGAAAAGCCATTGTGAAGAGGGAATCTCACCAAAAGGATGGAGTTATCACCAAAAGGCAAAGACTGGTGTATGACGGGAAAGACCATGATGGTCTAGAGTTTGCAAAAGAAGTTGCAGGTTTGTTGGGGAATTTTTCCATTGCCAATCAATGGTCAGTGGACAATTTGACCTAACAAATGCAACATAAGTGCCTCTTGGTAGAACAATTGCAAAATCAGATATATACTACAGAGCAGACTATCAGAAGCAGGATGAACAAGGACTTTGAGCAAATCATGGCTATTGATCAATGACAAATTAAACAGATGTAGGACAACCTTGAGTTTCTCTACCAGAGTTCACAGACAAGAAAAGGACTGATCACTCAACATGACATCTTGATCGAGCAACTACAGGCCAGACTGACCCTGACAAAGAACACGACAATAGGAATTTCGACCTTCAAATCACAAACATCATAAGTAAACGAGAGGATGGAAGTGGCCCAACAAGAACTCTATCTAAAAGTAGATGCCATTCAGAAATATTATCAGGTAGTAAACCTTTCCCTAAAAGATATCTATGTCAAGGAAAAAGAGGCCTGCTTGGCTCGATCTAAGTTTCAAGAAGTTATTATATGGATGCAAAGAGATAATGCCCTTGGTTTTCCTATTCTCTCTCATTCTTAACAAGTAAGAGGTGAAATGGCCCTAAAATCCCGGGAAACAAATCTGGAAGAAGGAAAGAAAATTTCCAAAGATGTAAAAGAGGCTTGTCTAGAGGCATTGTCTTCATTGAATAAAAAGTTGATTGAGTTTGAGGGGAATAATATCTCAAAGGCCCTGGGGAAAATTGAGATATAAATGAACCAACAAAGCTCTAGAAAGAACAATGAAGCTACTCAGGAAACCATCCAAGAGATGAACCCTATTGATCTTCTTAAAATAAATGAATGGTTGGTTAATCCAAGTTCATAGTTTCAGGCCAGAGTCCAAGAGGTGAACAAGATCCAAGAAAAGCTGCCCCAAATACAGAAAAAATTGTTTTCCTTCGAAGTAAATGAAAGGATTGAGCCTTCAAGGTTCGTGGTAGCATTGATGGATAGATGCACCCAATGCATTGAACATGGAAAATCAAGTGTATTTGGGAGAAAATGAGAAAACATGCGTATCGTCCACCTTCTCCACCCACTCTACCTTTCACCCTCCAACAATCACTTACCTCATCTATCCCTACCACCAACATTCTTGCCTCCACTCATCCCACCTCATCACCGGACACTTGTTCCCCCATCATTATTTTCATGAACAATTACTCTTCCCTGAAACTGTTATCCATCCCTTAACAAGCCAACACTGATCTATTCATCTAATATGCCCCCCCATGTCTTCAATTGCAATTCCTTTCCCCACTAAACACACCTGAAGGGACAAATGGCAATGAGATCAAATGGCCAAGAGAATAGGCCAATGATTGTGGTGACCCTAATGGACATGTGTATCCGGATCAAAGACTAAAGGAAAAAAAACTCTTATACCAGCAAACAAAGAGACATAGGAAAGCGCCAACAAAACTCATCAATATTTACATGCTATTATTTTATTAAGATGTATTCTATTTTTAGTCAAATATTGTAAGAAGTCCAACAATTTTCAATTGTGACAGATTTTGTATAAATTACATATATTTAAGATCTATTGAAGGGTTCTTCTTGTCGAATGTAATAGATAAACTCGTTTTTGAGTATTAATACAAGTACAAACACATATTCTAAGTTTCATTCAATTTGAGTTATGTGTTCCCCATGTGTTTCCATTTCTCTGAATGTCTTTCTGTAATTCTTGAAGAGTGATTGATTGCAATTTAGTATTACATCTACTGTGATCATATTATACCAGGAGTTTATTCAGTAAATAGTTTTTCCTCTGTTATTACTGTGAGTAAAACAAGACCCATGATCTGTGTGAATTACTGCATTTTTATATCTTGTTCAAGGGTGCATCTTCTACTTTTTATTCTACTGCAAACAAGGTGAGACTTTTCTGTAATTGATACCTGACTTTGTTTATCTGTTTTGTAAATATTTCTACATCATTTGACATTATATTTTCGACTCAGATAATGAGATACAACCTCTGTACTGTCTTATTATTAATTTCATTTAAATATATTTTCTTAAAAAACTGAAGGTAGAAAAGACACTCATAATTTTTTTTTAATTAAAACCTTTGATGCCTGACATTATTCTTTGAGCCTTAGAATCAATCTCAGGAACAACATATTTTTGGCGCCGTTGCTAGGGACAGAGAAACGAAATCACTTTTCCCTGGGAGAACGACAAGGTAAATTTTGGTCTTTGATGGTGAACAAAGATTAAATACGCAAGTAAGGCTTACTTTATCTTTCACCCGGCGACTCCATCGTAGACAAAACTAGCATTCGGTCGAAAGAATACTAGGAAAACCCAGATGAAAAGCAGACTGCTCCAGTTTCGGATCCCGAAAAATTGTTGAAACCGAAGGGATATTTCAGACAAACTTCTACATCGGCAGGTAAGGTCCATCAACCTAGAATTACACAAGTTAGTGTTAAAATTCCCGCTGAAGAACTAAACCCTAAAGAAATCTTTAAGCAAGTTCATTTTGCAAAAGCATCAACAAGTAAACCCGAAGTTAAACTTGAAACTTTAGAGGTAATTATTCCTGAAATAAAGTTTGAGATTGACCAGGCTAACCCTGTTTCAATCCCCACTATCGTTAATACTCAGCCGATTCTTTCTCCTCCCGAAGTGAAAGTTTATGTTTCCAAAAACCCTGAAGATTATTTCTATACCCTGATTCCTCCCCTATTACTTCCCCTATCTATACATCAGGTAAACCTGAGGACCATCATCTAGTCCTTCCGTCCTATTACTTCCTTTTCCCCGTCATCTAGTCCTTCCGTCCTCTCACGATATTTGTCTCGAACTTCATTCAAAACATCCCGAATTAGTCGAAAGGCCAGTAGATCATTCTTTCGAAGTTTTTGAAAACCTCCTTTTTATCCCTCGAGTTCCGTTTCCAAGGATTTCAATGGCCGGTGCCGATGCTGGTGCTGGTGGTGCCAGAGGTGCAGAGGCTACTAGACAAGCTCATCCCCCTAGGGTATTTTCCAAGGTCGCCGCTAGATATGTTCCCTTAGTCCTCCGTGTCGTCCTGCATGATTTACCCAAAAACTACATGAAGAACCTCCCCAAATTCATGGGAGAAATGGATCTAACAACAACATAACATATAGCCTTTTTCGATCAATTTGATGATATTCTTGGCATTGACCAGGAGGATGTTTACACAAGACTGTTAGTACAGACTTTTGAAGGACAGATAAGAACTTGGTTCATAGGAATTCCAGTAGGTTCTATACGATCATATGACGATCTAGAAACTGACTTCCTACGAAATTGGGGTGAGTAAAAGGATCAACTTTAATACTTAACCGAATTCGGAGCCTTGAGAAAGAAGACTTCCGAATCAGTCCTAGAATTTAATATTTAATAAGATTTATCACAAAATCCCAGCCGAAGTTAAACCTTCTCAACCAATTGCAAAAGTCACTTTTGCAGGGGCTTTTGATTCCAATTTCTCTCTACTTTTAAGAGAAAGGAGATCCAATACCTTAGCGGGGATGCAAGATGATGCCATAGAAATTGAATCCAATATGATGACATCGGAGAAGTTGAAAACTAAGGTCGATATGGGAGCCAAAAAACCCATTTGTTTTAAAGAAAATGCAGGACCCTCTGGATCTGGAAAGTCCACAGAGGAAAAAATGGATGAGATGGCCAAAATTATCAAAGATTTATCAAAAAAAAATTCCAGGATGGAAATAGAGCAAGCCAAACTTGATCCATGCGTTAGGAATCAATTCAGGAGAAACCCTAATCCTCAGATACAACAAAGACAAATAAAAAATGAGGATCAAAAGATTCAAACCTCGTTCAAAACTGAGAATTTCATGTAGAGAGATGAAGTTCAAGATTATGAGGTATTAGAGGAAGATCTAAACAACCTCAACGATGACGATCTTGAGCCTCACCTAACCAAGCAGGATTATGAGAAATCCTTAGACCTGAAATCTATGTTTAATAATGACAAAGACATCAACAATATGGGGGACTCTACATACAAAGGTCTCGCTGACTCTATAATAGCTGAGCTTCAACATAAATATGATTTGAGGCCAAGAGAAAAAGGTTCTACAAGTATTCCACCGAAAAAGATTTTATCACAAAACAAAGCAACTGAGGCAACATTTGTTAAACCACCAACTGAGACGCAAGCTGCCCGAATAAAGCAAGTTGAAACACAAGAAGTACAAACTAAGAAGCCAGAAAGTACAGAGGTTGAGATTCCGACCAAGGAAATTGAAAAACCAATTGCGAGTTTCAATTTAGAGAATGAACTTAATAAAATTAAAATTCCAATGCCTCTGGTTGAACTTGCTAGGAACCCGATCTATAAAAACAAATCGCTAAAGCAATAAATTTTTCTGATGCTGAATGTCAAGCTGATGTTATCAATTTGTAGGATGAAAAACCTACAATCATGTTCATACCACACATTGAAAACATCAATGATTCTATTGCTCCTTTCTATATTACATTAACCGTGCACGATCATTTACTTCATAATTGTATGTTAGACTCAAGATCCTCGCATAATTTAGTGCCTAAGATTATCATGGAAAAATTAGGCCTTGAAATCACCAGACATATCAATATTTATACTCGTTCGACTCTAGAAAGGTTAAGTGTCTGGGTATGATTAAAGATTTAGTGTTAAATATTGCTCAGGTTTTTGTGAAAAGTATCCTTATGGATGTGGTTTTTGCTGACGTTCCTTCCAAGTATGGTATGTTTCTATCTAGATATTGGGGTGCCAAGTTAGGAGGATCAGTTCATATAGACATGACCTACGCTACAATTCCAATTTTTGGTGAACAATTAACTCGACTGTACAAAGAAACTAGACTGGCATATACTGTAAGTGACCCTCAAAACCCCAATAACTACCCAGTCTATGTTGCTGATCATGACTTAGGAAATTGTATATTATCTATAGATGATGATTTTGAAGAATGTATAGAAGAAGAAAATAAAAAAACAAAATTTTCAAAGAAAAATATAAATGCTAGAGAAGGGATGTCGAAAATGTTCTTAGATGGTGGTTCATCCTGCGAAGGAGAAGGAGATGGAGTGTTATTTGTGGCACCAGGGGATGAGTACGTTATTCCTTTCTCTTACAGATTACAATGGGACGTTTATTATACCAATAATGTCTGTGAGTATGAAGCTTTAGTCTTAGGATTAGAAGCTGCAAGAAAATTAAAAATCGAACATTTGATAGTTTATGGTGATGCTGAGCTCATTGTAAAACAAAAAAAACGATAGTATCAAGATAAAAATACGATATTGAGGTCATATAGAAACTGTGCCTAGGATCTTATAGATAATTTCTTCTCATCCTTTAATATTCATTCAATTCCCAGAATGCAAAATCAACAAACAAATTCTTTGGCCAAAGCTGTTGCGACCTTCATACCACCTACTGTTTTGAAACTAAAGTATCACATAGAGATGAGACATAGACCTTCGATTCCGAACAATGTTCAACACTGGAAAGTGTTTGAAGACGATGAACAAATCAAACAGTTCCTGGAAATGGTTGATGAGTTTTCTGAGACCCACACAGATCAAGAAAATCAGAATGATCATGCTTGGATTATGCAGGAAGGAGAGAACCTAGAGAAGTTCCAAAACAAATTTGCAAATCACCGCATGCTCTTACTTAAAAAAATCAAATTCCCAGAGGTCTGATCCCCTTAGAAAGGTTGTTTGACCAGGATGATATACCTTTAAAGTCTACCTTGTGACCCCAACCCAAAGAAGTTAAAGACTGTAATGTAGGAACTAATGAAGATCCCAAAATGGTCAACATATCAAAATACCTTCCGGCCCAAATAAAGAGTAAATATGATGAGTTACTTAGACAATATAAAGATGTTTTTGCATGGTCTTATGATGATCTAAAAACTTATGATACTTATGTTATTGAACACAAGATTCCCTTAAAACATGGTATTAAAACTTTCATGCAGAAACTTAGATAGATAAACCCAATTCTTCTGCCAGTGATAGAAAGGGAGGTTAAAAATATCCTCGATGCAAAAATCATCGTTCCCCTCAGATAATCTAAATGGGTGGCCAATTTTGTCCCTGTCAGAAAGAAGAACGACGAAATAAGGCTCTGCGTTGATTTTAGGAACTTGAATCGATCTTCTCTTAAATATAAATACCTTCTCCCAAAGATGGACCATGTTTTAGAGAAGGTAGTAGGGGATAACATAATTTCTATGATTGATGGTTTCTCAGGATATAATCAGATCGCTGTTCATGAAGATGATAGAGAAAAGACTGTGTTTACCACTCCATGGGGAACCTTTATGTACGATAAAATGCCTTTTGGTTTGATGAATGCAGGAGAAACTTTCCAGAGAGTGATGGATATCGCGTTCGTTGGTGAGAGAGACAAATTTGTTGTTGTTGTTGTTTTTTTTTTTT
>SNQJ01S0008387.1:0-10722 GCA_010110895.2 Picea sitchensis | reverse complement strand
GCCTTGTGGGCACACCTGGAGGTTATAGTGGTAGCAGTTGGATAACACGGCCACGTGTAACGCGAGCATGTGCCCAACTAGTTGTTGATTCGTCCAGACATATAAAAAAAAAAAAAAAACAACAACAACAACAAATTTGTCTCTCTCACCAACGAACGCGATATCCATCACTCTCTGGAAAGTTTCTCCTGCATTCATCAAACCAAAAGGCATTTTATCGTACATAAAGGTTCCCCATGGAGTGGTAAACACAGTCTTTTCTCTATCATCTTCATGAACAGCGATCTGATTATATCCTGAGAAACCATCAATCATAGAAATTATGTTATCCCCTACTACCTTCTCTAAAACATGGTCCATCTTTGGGAGAAGGTATTTATATTTAAGAGAAGATCGATTCAAGTTCCTAAAATCAACGCAAAGCCTTATTTCGTCGTTCTTCTTTCTGACAGGGACAAAATTGGCCACCCATTTAGATTATCTGAGGGGAACGATGATTTTTGCATCGAGGATATTTTTAACCTCCCTTTCTATCACTGGCAGAAGAATTGGGTTTATCTATCTAAGTTTCTGCATGAAAGTTTTAATACCATGTTTTAAGGGAATCTTGTGTTCAATAACATAAGTATCATAAGTTTTTAGATCATCATAAGACCATGCAAAAACATCTTTATATTGTCTAAGTAACTCATCATATTTACTCTTTATTTGGGCCGGAAGGTATTTTGATATGTTGACCATTTTGGGATCTTCATTAGTTCCTACATTACAGTCTTTAACTTCTTTGGGTTGGGGTCACAAGGTAGACTTTAAAGGTATATCATCCTGGTCAAACAACCTTTCTAAGGGGATCAGACCTCTGGGAATTTGATTTTTTTAAGTAAGAGCATGCGGTGATTTGCAAATTTGTTTTGGAACTTCTCTAGGTTCTCTCCTTCCTGCATAATCCAAGCATGATCATTCTGATTTTCTTGATCTGTGTGGGTCTCAGAAAACTCATCAACCATTTCCAGGAACTGTTTGATTTGTTCATCGTCTTCAAACACTTTCCAGTGTTGAACATTGTTCGGAATCGAAGGTCTATGTCTCATCTCTATGTGATACTTTAGTTTCAAAACAGTAGGTGGTATGAAGGTCGCAACAGCTTTGGCCAAAGAATTTGTTTGTTGATTTTGCATTCTGGGAATTGAATGAATATTAAAGGATGAGAAGAAATTATCTATAAGATCCTAGGCACAGTTTCTATATGACCTCAATATCGTATTTTTATCTTGATACTATCGTTTTTTTTGTTTTACAATGAGCTCAGCATCACCATAAACTATCAAATGTTCGATTTTTAATTTTCTTGCAGCTTCTAATCCTAAGACTAAAGCTTCATACTCACAGACATTATTGGTATAATAAACGTCCCATTGTAATCTGTAAGAGAAAGGAATAACGTACTCATCCCCTGGTGCCACAAATAACACTCCATCTCCTTCTCCTTCGCAGGATGAACCACCATCTAAGAACATTTTCGACATCCCTTCTCTAGCATTTATATTTTTCTTTGAAAATTTTGTTTTTTTATTTTCTTCTTCTATACATTCTTCAAAATCATCATCTATAGATAATATACAATTTCCTAAGTCATGATCAGCAACATAGACTGGGTAGTTATTGGGGTTTTGAGGGTCACTTACAGTATATGCCAGTCTAGTTTCTTTGTACAGTCGAGTTAATTGTTCACCAAAAATTGGAATTGTAGCGTAGGTCATGTCTATATGAACTGATCCTCCTAACTTGGCACCCCAATATCTAGATAGAAACATACCATACTTGGAAGGAACGTCAGCAAAAACCACATCCATAAGGATACTTTTCACAAAAACCTGAGCAATATTTAACACTAAATCTTTAATCATACCCAGACACTTAACCTTTCTAGAGTCGAACGAGTATAAATATTGATATGTCTGGTGATTTCAAGGCCTAATTTTTCCATGATAATCTTAGGCACTAAATTATGCGAGGATCTTGAGTCTAACATACAATTATGAAGTAAATGATCGTGCACGGTTAATGTAATATAGAAAGGAGCAATAGAATCATTGATGTTTTCAATGTGTGGTATGAACATGATTGTAGGTTTTTCATCCTACAAATTGATAACATCAGCTTGACATTCAGCATCAGAAAAATTTATTGCTTTAGCGATTTGTTTTTATAGATCGGGTTCCTAGCAAGTTCAACCAGAGGCATTGGAATTTTAATTTTATTAAGTTCATTCTCTAAATTGAAACTCGCAATTGGTTTTTCAATTTCCTTGGTCGGAATCTCAACCTCTGTACTTTCTGGCTTCTTAGTTTGTACTTCTTGTGTTTCAACTTGCTTTATTCGGGCAGCTTGCGTCTCAGTTGGTGGTTTAACAAATGTTGCCTCAGTTGCTTTGTTTTGTGATAAAATCTTTTTCGGTGGAATACTTGTAGAACCTTTTTCTCTTGGCCTCAAATCATATTTATGTTGAAGCTCAGCTATTATAGAGTCAGCGAGACCTTTGTATGTAGAGTCCCCCATATTGTTGATGTCTTTGTCATTATTAAACATAGATTTCAGGTCTAAGGATTTCTCATAATCCTGCTTGGTTAGGTGAGGCTCAAGATCGTCATCGTTGAGGTTGTTTAGATCTTCCTCTAATACCTCATAATCTTGAACTTCATCTCTCTACATGAAATTCTCAGTTTTGAACGAGGTTTGAATCTTTTGATCCTCATTTTTTATTTGTCTTTGTTGTATCTGAGGATTAGGGTTTCTCCTGAATTGATTCCTAACGCATGGATCAAGTTTGGCTTGCTCTATTTCCATCCTGGAATTTTTTTTTGATAAATCTTTGATAATTTTGGCCATCTCATCCATTTTTTCCTCTGTGGACTTTCCAGATCCAGAGGGTCCTGCATTTTCTTTAAAACAAATGGGTTTTTTGGCTCCCATATCGACCTTAGTTTTCAACTTCTCCGATGTCATCATATTGGATTCAATTTCTATGGCATCATCTTGCATCCCCGCTAAGGTATTGGATCTCCTTTCTCTTAAAAGTAGAGAGAAATTGGAATCAAAAGCCCCTGCAAAAGTGACTTTTGCAATTGGTTGAGAAGGTTTAACTTCGGCTGGGATTTTGTGATAAATCTTATTAAATATTAAATTCTAGGACTGATTCGGAAGTCTTCTTTCTCAAGGCTCCGAATTCGGTTAAGTATTAAAGTTGATCCTTTTACTCACCCCAATTYCGTAGGAAGTYAGTTTCTAGATCGTCATATGATCGTATAGAACCTACTGGAATTCCTATGAACCAAGTTCTTATCTGTCCTTCAAAAGTCTGTACTAACAGTCTTGTGTAAACATCCTCCTGGTCAATTCCAAGAATATCATCAAATTGATCGAAAAAGGCTATATGTTATGTTGTTGTTAGATCCCTTTCTCCCATGAATTTGGGGAGGTTCTTCATGTAGTTTTTGGGTAAATCATGCAGGACGACACGGAGGACTAAGGGAACATATCTAGCGGCGACCTTGGAAAATACCCTAGGGGGATGAGCTTGTCTAGTAGCCTCTGCACCTCTGGCACCACCAGCACCAGCATCGGCACCGGCCATTGAAATCCTTGGAAACGGAACTCGAGGGATAAAAAGGAGGTTTTCAAAAACTTCGAAAGAATGATCTACTGGCCTTTCGACTAATTCGGGATGTTTTGAATGAAGTTCGAGACAAATATCGTGAGAGGACGGAAGGACTAGATGACGGGGAAAAGGAAGTAATAGGACGGAAGGACTAGATGATGGTCCTCAGGTTTACCTGATGTATAGATAGGGGAAGTAATAGGGGAGGAATCAGGGTATAGAAATAATCTTCAGGGTTTTTGGAAACATAAACTTTCACTTCGGGAGGAGAAAGAATCGGCTGAGTATTAACGATAGTGGGGATTGAAACAGGGTTAGCCTGGTCAATCTCAAACTTTATTTCAGGAATAATTACCTCTAAAGTTTCAAGTTTAACTTCGGGTTTACTTGTTGATGCTTTTGCAAAATGAACTTGCTTAAAGATTTCTTTAGGGTTTAGTTCTTCAGCGGGAATTTTAACACTAACTTGTGTAATTCTAGGTTGATGGACCTTACCTGCCGATGTAGAAGTTTGTCTGAAATATCCCTTCGGTTTCAACAATTTTTCGGGATCCGAAACTGGAGCAGTCTGCTTTTCATCTGGGTTTTCCTAGTATTCTTTCGACCGAATGCTAGTTTTGTCTACGATGGAGTCGCCGGGTGAAAGATAAAGTAAGCCTTACTTGCGTATTTAATCTTTGTTCACCATCAAAGACCAAAATTTACCTTGTCGTTCTCCCAGGGAAAAGTGATTTCGTTTCTCTGTCCCTAGCAACGGCGCCAAAAATATGTTGTTCCTGAGATTGATTCTAAGGCTCAAAGAATAATGTCAGGCATCAAAGGTTTTAATTAAAAAAAAATTATGAGTGTCTTTTCTACCTTCAGTTTTTTAAGAAAATATATTTAAATGAAATTAATAATAAGACAGTACAGAGGTTGTATCTCATTATCTGAGTCGAAAATATAATGTCAAATGATGTAGAAATATTTACAAAACAGATAAACAAAGTCAGGTATCAATTACAGAAAAGTCTCACCTTGTTTGCAGTAGAATAAAAAGTAGAAGATGCACCCTTGAACAAGATATAAAAATGCAGTAATTCACACAGATCATGGGTCTTGTTTTACTCACAGTAATAACAGAGGAAAAACTATTTACTGAATAAACTCCTGGTATAATATGATCACAGTAGATGTAATACTAAATTGCAATCAATCACTCTTCAAGAATTACAGAAAGACATTCAGAGAAATGGAAACACATGGGGAACACATAACTCAAATTGAATGAAACTTAGAATATGTGTTTGTACTTGTATTAATACTCAAAAACGAGTTTATCTATTACATTCGACAAGAAGAACCCTTCAATAGATCTTAAATATATGTAATTTATACAAAATCTGTCACAATTGAAAATTGTTGGACTTCTTACAATATTTGACTAAAAATAGAATACATCTTAATAAAATAATAGCATGTAAATATTGATGAGTTTTGTTGGCGCTTTCCTATGTCTCTTTGTTTGCTGGTATAAGAGTTTTTTTTCCTTTAGTCTTTGATCCGGATACACATGTCCATTAGGGTCACCACAATCATTGGCCTATTCTCTTGGCCATTTGATCTCATTGCCATTTGTCCCTTCAGGTGTGTTTAGTGGGGAAAGGAATTGCAATTGAAGACATGGGGGGGCATATTAGATGAATAGATCAGTGTTGGCTTGTTAAGGGATGGATAACAGTTTCAGGGAAGAGTAATTGTTCATGAAAATAATGATGGGGGAACAAGTGTCCGGTGATGAGGTGGGATGAGTGGAGGCAAGAATGTTGGTGGTAGGGATAGATGAGGTAAGTGATTGTTGGAGGGTGAAAGGTAGAGTGGGTGGAGAAGGTGGACGATACGCATGTTTTCTCATTTTCTCCCAAATACACTTGATTTTCCATGTTCAATGCATTGGGTGCATCTATCCATCAATGCTACCACGAACCTTGAAGGCTCAATCCTTTCATTTACTTCGAAGGAAAACAATTTTTTCTGTATTTGGGGCAGCTTTTCTTGGATCTTGTTCACCTCTTGGACTCTGGCCTGAAACTATGAACTTGGATTAACCAACCATTCATTTATTTTAAGAAGATCAATAGGGTTCATCTCTTGGATGGTTTCCTGAGTAGCTTCATTGTTCTTTCTAGAGCTTTGTTGGTTCATTTATATCTCAATTTTCCCCAGGGCCTTTGAGATATTATTCCCCTCAAACTCAATCAACTTTTTATTCAATGAAGACAATGCCTCTAGACAAGCCTCTTTTACATCTTTGGAAATTTTCTTTCCTTCTTCCAGATTTGTTTCCCGGGATTTTAGGGCCATTTCACCTCTTACTTGTTAAGAATGAGAGAGAATAGGAAAACCAAGGGCATTATCTCTTTGCATCCATATAATAACTTCTTGAAACTTAGATCGAGCCAAGCAGGCCTCTTTTTCCTTGACATAGATATCTTTTAGGGAAAGGTTTACTACCTGATAATATTTCTGAATGGCATCTACTTTTAGATAGAGTTCTTGTTGGGCCACTTCCATCCTCTCGTTTACTTATGATGTTTGTGATTTGAAGGTCGAAATTCCTATTGTCGTGTTCTTTGTCAGGGTCAGTCTGGCCTGTAGTTGCTCGATCAAGATGTCATGTTGAGTGATCAGTCCTTTTCTTGTCTGTGAACTCTGGTAGAGAAACTCAAGGTTGTCCTACATCTGTTTAATTTGTCATTGATCAATAGCCATGATTTGCTCAAAGTCCTTGTTCATCCTGCTTCTGATAGTCTGCTCTGTAGTATATATCTGATTTTGCAATTGTTCTACCAAGAGGCACTTATGTTGCATTTGTTAGGTCAAATTGTCCACTGACCATTGATTGGCAATGGAAAAATTCCCCAACAAACCTGCAACTTCTTTTGCAAACTCTAGACCATCATGGTCTTTCCCGTCATACACCAGTCTTTGCCTTTTGGTGATAACTCCATCCTTTTGGTGAGATTCCCTCTTCACAATGGCTTTTCATTTCTTGCTAAAAAATAAATCTGAAGGAGGCATCTCTTCAGTCAAGATGGGAGTAATATCACCTACAAAAGTGAGTTCGAAACTAGGATTTCCGAAGCTTGTCTGCAAAGGGGTTAATGATGTGATAGGCGAACCAATTTCGGTGGAAGGTTCTTGTCATGTTGTATTCGGGGTGCCAGCAGGGGTAGTTGGTGTTGAATGAGGGACAACTTGTCATGGATTCATGAAGGCTTCGAATCAATCCATTACTTGTGGATCCTTCAGTCCTTCTAGTGACGCTCTTATCTCATGAAATAACACTTCTGGGCCTTTTGGGACTTCCTCATCTTTGTGCTTGGTAGAGGAACTTGGCTAAGATCTTGTAGGTTCATATTCTTGTGAAGGAGGCGTGAGATTTGAGTCTCTATGCAATATCTTGGGTAAATTGTTTTGCATGTGTTTCTGAAAGCTGAGGAAATCAGCTTGTTGGTCAAGGGAAGAGCCTAGAATCTGCTTCGGACTTCCTCATATGATATAGCTCCCCTGAACATTTCATAAAAAGGGGAATTATCATGTATGTACCGCTTCATATTAAACTGAGCCAGATGGCTTTCCACTATCTTGTGTGGATCATGCTTCTTGAACTCGATGTCAACTAATCTGAAATCCTCTAGGGTTGCGACCTCAACTTTAGAGTGACTGAAGTCTAACAATGTAAACATGTCGGCCTGAATGGGGAAAGTTGGCCAGAAATTTTTCTGCATTGCTTTTAACTCTTTGTTGATACCTCATGCCACTGTTTGGTATGCCACTTCTTTTCACACCATCCTGTCGAGTAAAAAATGTGGGAGGGAATGAGGAGGAACTGAACAACCAAAAAATCTGATATAGGATAAATTCTCCTTAATGAACTAATCTGCAAGCTTGCCTAGGTTCCCCATAATCCTCTCTGTAATTTGGGGAGGTAGATGACCATAAATGGATATGTGAACATGCACTATGACATTGTGACAGATTTCATAAAAGAAATCCTTGGCTTTCTCCTCCCATAACTTGTAATGATAAAAATGAATAGGTTTAGAACTGGTCAGGGTCCAACTCCAATTCATCAGGGGAAAAGGGGTCATGAAACAAATGGCATCCATAACATATGTTGACATGTAAAAAGGGGCAGGCTGCCCTTTTGATTTTGTTGATTTATAATCAGTGATTTCCTTGGCCAAATTATCCAACAAAATTTTGGCCCAATTGAAAGTATATCCCTCAACTACCTTGTTCATAATGGCTACCCACTCAACCGAGAAATGTGTAGGGTTCTTCTTCCCGAACAGGCGACAAAGAATCATGGCTACATACATCATATGAGCATCCAAAGACGTCGTGGCGTACATACCATGAGCGTCAGCTCTGAACTTCTCCAGATGTCCCCACCAGGTTTTGACTATATCATGATCGTTTTTGGTGTATTGGGTGCATTCATTTCTCTCAAACTCTAGAAGGAATGTGGCATTGTAAGTGTATTTAGGAATAGGGGAAATTTTGTACATTACTTGTAGGTGTTCTGGTCGAAAAGAGACGACGACGACCTGTCGTTGGTTGATGATGCTCCTGGTCTGGATGTCAACATGTTCCAAATCCCAACTTATCATATCGTTATAGGGAATGATTCTTTGTCGCACAGTGATATTATGCAGCGTTGATTGTGCTACATGCTTGATCTTATATGTATAGGATTCGTCGTCTTCTTTGGAAGAGTCATCTGGTCAGTTGATGATCTCATTCTCTAAGGCATCAAAGACCTGTGTCCAAGTTTAATGGCGTCCACGACTCATGGAGTTGTGTCTAACAGAACGTTTGCATTCATATTTGAATCATCACCCGATGCATCAAGATTATTTGCGATCTTTTGTGGTGCCATAATCCTCAAGGAAACAAAATTAGCATACCTGTTATAGGAGAATTATGTGAGTTCTACACTGGATAAAAACTGCTAATTGCAAATGGTAAAAATGACTTTGAAATTCAAAGTGATTTTATTCAAAAAAGTTTATTGATCTTCGTATAGCCTTACTGATGAAGAATTTATTAACATTAATGGAATTCATTACCTGGTGATTCACAATCCTTATTTGAAATTATTATCCTTAATGGATCATAAATGCCATCACTACTTCGATGGTTCATGTTCGGGAGTTTTGGATGTGACAGGGTGGAAATCTCTCGAAGTCTGAATTCACGGAGGAGTTAATCTCTGAGTAATCACTTTTAGGTATTAATTAATCATGTTTAAAACGTTGTATTAAATTCAAGTGTTTTGGAAGTTCGGACTTCGGAAGTTTTGAATGCAGCACAAGAGAAATCTCCTGAAATCTAAAACTGTGAAGTAATTAATTTATGAGTAATCACTCTTAGGTCTTAATTAATCATGTTTAAAGAGTTGTATTAACTTTAAGTATTTCAGAAGTTCGAACATCGGAGGTTTTGAATATAACACAAGGGAAACTTCTAGAAATCTGAAACGGTGAAGTAATTTAATTAACTCTTAATCGTGATTAACCTACGTTATTAAATGTTTTATTAACTCATTTTTACTTTTTTGTAATGTCCAATACTTCGTCACTTTGATACTTCGGTGATTTGTGAACTCAATATTTGTTAAAACTCTGAATGACCATCTCACGGAGTGGCGTGGCAGAGATGACATCATCCTGGACAATGTGTCAAGAAAAGCGAGGTGCCACGTGTCACTCGAAAATGTGTGAATCATCCAACGGAAATGTCAAAAATAAGTGTCACGTGTCAGCCCAAAAAATACACGTGTCTTATGACTCGTGTTCATGATTTATTTAGGAAAGGTCATGAGTGGTTATCTTTGGGTTTCATAGTTTCGGGGTTTTCGTTGTTTGGGTTCGTTGGAACATCTGAAGCACGGAGCTGCGAAGCGACCGTTGAAGGCTTTCCTTTAAAACTCAGGCGGCTCCAACACTTCGGAGATCATTAGGATCGTTAGATAAAACTACATAAACTCATCGGCGGTAGATATTGCAAGCGCCTTATTGTTAAATAACAAGCAATGGATTTGATTTAAAATCAAAAGGTAACTCTCTAAGTTTTTTTCTTTCTGGGTAAAAAACTTTATTTCCAAGAGGTTAAATATAAAGTTCAAAGCTCAAAATTAGGCGTGTTCCAAAAATCCCAATAATTTGGAAGAAGTCGCAAGGAAGGCTAAATATTTTATGAGAAAAATAAGGTAAGGCCAGCAAAAAGGCCTGGGATTACAACAAGAAAGGAAAGATGAATCAGAGTAAGAAAGGGTTCAAGCCGCCTTTCTTCAGGACTAGATCTCAATCATATCAACAAGGGAAACCAACAAAGGGTGAATCTAAAATAACCTATTCCTTGAGGAAGAGACAAAGAAAACATCCCATAAAGTGTTGGGGATGCAAAGGGGACCACATGTATAAATATTGTCCTCAACGGGGAGATAGGATGAGGATTGTGCATAACATCAATAATGTTGATATGGAGGATGTGAGTAGGAACATGCCATGGATTTATGCATCCTTGGACAATAGACAAGAAGACTATCAATCTCACATGTTTGAGGTAGAAGGTAAGATTGATAATCAATCCATAGTTATTTGATTGATTATGGAGCTAGTCATAGCTATGTACATCCAAATCTAGTTGAAAGAATTAAATTGAAGAAATGTAAGCATGAAAAGTCTTGGTTAGTTAAACTAGCTATTGTTACCAAGAGGTAAATCAATAAGCTTGTTAAAGATTGCCCAGTAAAAATGTATGGAATCAACACTAAGGAAGATTTGAACATCATACCACTTGGGCCCTGTGACTGCTTGATTGGTATGGATTTCCTAGGTAAGCATCGTGTTGTCTTAGATTGTTACAATAAGGCTTTCAGATTCCTTGATGAAGAAGTGAATTCAAGGATAGTTCAAGGTAATCCAAAGCCTATATTTGTTAGAGAGATTTCAACATTGTAGTTGAAAAGAATTTTTAGAAAAGGGTGTCAGATATATGCATCCCATATGGAAGAG
>SNQJ01S0008386.1:57600-105570 GCA_010110895.2 Picea sitchensis | reverse complement strand
CTTAGTTAGTCTACACTCCTACCAACCTTTTTACCTTTGGCATATATTTTTCTACAACTCTAAGTTTACTTACCCTGGGTTGACAATTTAATTGAGGTTAGTTCAGTGTCTTTTTTAGTACATATAAAACACCTAACATTTTGGCATCGTTGTCGGGGAGTTGTCTTAAGGTAAGAAGTAATTAGGAATTAGATCATACTTAGACCTTATCATTAGTTTGGTGGTAGGGGAACTTTAAGATGAAAGGTAAGAACCTACGCATCTGTTATAGCAGGTTCCTCCAAACCCAATAGTAGTTTTTCTTTTTGTTTTCTTTCATGAATAGACCTAGGAATCAAATGGTAGCTTTTTCTTTTTGTTGTTGCTTTCTTTCATGAATAGGCCTAGAGACCCACAAGGTAGATACGTTAAATCAAAATTAGACCTTTCAACCAAGGTTCCTTCCGATCTCTTTGGGGGAAGGAACGTTCCTCTTATAAAATCCACAAACTGATACCAAAACACAGAAGCTATCTTGACTCAAAGAGCTAAAATAGTCTCTGAAGGGACTAACACAGGGAGCACTATAGAACAAGAAGTTGAAGCATCAATCATATTAGGACAGGAGGCAAGACCACTCAAGTCTTCCACAGAACCAAACAATACAACCTTTTCTTTTACACCACCACCAGGGGACTCTAATTTTAAAGATATCATAGACCCTGAACAGGTGAATATTTTGTTTGGTAGTTCAGCCAATGTGATTATCTATCAGATTAACACAGAAAATTTGGAACCAATAATCTCAACCGGCTCGAGTAGAGTCCCAGACATCCAATTAGTAGGAAGACCTTTTCATCAAAGGGAAACCTTGTTCTCTTCAAAGATAAAACCACTTAGGTACTCTCTTTTTGGAAACCAAGACAATATGGATGATCAGGAGGACCATAACAATGTAAGACATAGAGATGAAGAAGAAACTAGAAACCAAACCAAAACTACCTTTGGGTTTCCGATTTTAGACACCACTCTGAATGTCAACATGAAGAATATTCCTCTCTCAGCACTGCCTACCTTTTGTGGTAAAAACAGTGAAGATCCAGACACCTTTCTATTTATATTTGACATCTTGTGTAGGAGCTACAACTATATACAAGATGCTCAGAAATTAAAACTCTTTCATGCCACCCTCAAAGGCTTTGCATTAAGATGGTTCATGGGATTGGGAGAATACAACATTAGGTCTTGGGAATCCATGAAAGACATATTTCTTATGAATTACCAAGACTAATGCAAGACCAAAGAGTCTCGTAATGACATCTTTAAAGTCCAACACAAGACCCTTGAAGACTATATGGAAAGATTTGGTTATATCTCCCAGAAGTCAAAATACCATGACCTCCCAGAGGATGCAGTTAGGGATCTTTTCCTTAAGGGAATTTTAGAAGAATATCTAGAGGTGCTTAACCTGATGGCATCAGGTGACATCTCTCATAAACCATTTGTTGAAATATGTGAAATGTGTAAAAACTACTCAAGGAGTAGAGCCAAAACAGGAAAGAATGTTCGGTACCCTTACAATAGAAGCTTAAAACTAGTTAGTTCAGGTGGTATTACGAGAGAAGAGATAGGGAACCTTTTAGAAAACTTAAATACATACATACTAAGAAAAATAGGTTCCCAGTTGGATACCCTTAAACTCAGAAAGAAATAGGAGAAGGAAAATGCAACAATGAGCATATATTGCCCAAGATGTAGGAGGAAGCATTCCTCAAGGGAGTGCCCATTAGATAACATTTGAGTTTGTGGCTTCTTTACATAAGACCGTGTGACTAAAAAATGTCCATCATTTCCTAGTTTATTAGCCATCTATAGGAGTGGAGATCCTAGGGAGTCTTCTTATGCAACTAGGAGGCCATAGAAACCTAGGAATCAACCCACATACTCGGATCTATTGTCCCAAGTTCCACCCTATTATACACAACAACAGTGGAACTCACCAGGTTTGAAAAACTGGTCTACTCAGTACCAACATCCTTGGATTCAAGGATGGAGGGGAGGACACAAGCAAGGAAACCCTCAAGCTCCACATATCCCTATGTACAGCCATCCTTATCCTCAATTCTCATCAAACACTTTGCATCTTCTACCAGGTTTTGTTCCACCACCTTTACCTCCTATCCCACAACAACAACCGCTCCAATTTCAAAATGCAAGCTCCCCAAAACCGACACTATTACCAGCATAACTAGTGCCGAATCCCAATAATAATCCCCCTCAACCTCTTAACAATGTTGAGATGCAGGCCTTCCCGACATATGTCATTACTCATGTTCCATTACAGGAAATGAAACTAAGATCGGGAAAAGTTCTAGATAGGCAGAGACCTTCAGTAGTCATCCAGGAAGAAGAAGAAGAAGAAACCACCCAACAACCCATAGATGACACTAGGTGGGAAGATGTTATTATCCCGAAGAATCAAGAACCCAAGATTCCCCAAAATGAACATTCACAAACTACGACGGTCCCTCCTTATCCAGACTGATTGGTAATTGAGAAACCTACCACCCGACCGGAATTTGACNCAAGATTCCTCTGCTTCAAGCCATTAAAGACATTCCAATCTATAGTAACGTAGTCAAATAATTGTGTATCAAGAAGCTAGGTAGGAAGAAAAAGGACCCTCCTACAGTACATTTGGTAGGAGGACTCTCTGAGTACATATCAGAGCAGCCAAAGCTAGAAAAGTATGGGAATACAGGAAACCCCATAGTGACCATAACCATTAAGGAGGTCTCCATCGGAAAGAATCTCATAGACCTAGGGGCAGATATCAATGTTATGACCGCTACTACCTTGGAACAATTACAATTGCAACCTCTTCTTTGGCCTACCCCGACTATTTTGGAATTAGCAGATAAGACTAGGGTTATACCTGAAGGGATTTTAGATGATGTCATGGTTACTTTAGCCTCATGGGAGTACCCTGCATATTTTATTTTCATTCATTCAAAGGATCCTGCCCGAGGCCACCCCGTTCTTTTGGGAAGACCTTGGCTAGCCACAACCAATGCATTTATTGGCTCTAGAGAAGGAGAAATGACCATCTCAAATGGTCTCTCTATATAGAAGCTCACCATTTACCCTCCAGCTCAACCTATTATGGAGAATCTATGGTGGCTTGAATGTCCATATGAGAACGAAGACTGGGAAGAACCCATATTGCCTAGTGACCATGCAAGGGCACTTCAGGAGCATACACCAGAAAATGTGCTAAACCAATTCATTTATGTTATTACATGTGTGGATTTTCCACAGTCTTTTCCCCAATTTGAGTACATGTTTGGGGAAGAATTTCAAGAACAATTAGATCCATTTGTTTTGTCTTCGACATATTTTATTTTCGAAATCGATGAGTCTACCATGTCTTATACTATGCCCTATGAGATTAGTCCAGCGAAATTTTTACATATAAACTCTAGGCTAGATACAGACCAACAGAAACAGTTAGTAGATATCCTTAAAAAACAAACAGGAGCATTTGTCTGGGAATACACTGACATGAAGGGTATACACCCTGACACATGCATCCATCATATATACACCCAGGGGGAAGTAACACTTGTTAGGCAACCCCAGAGAAGGATGAACCCAACACTCAAATACATAGTCAAGGAGGAAATCCAAAAGTTGTTAAATGTCAAATTTATCTATCCCATCTCCGACAGTAAGTGGGTATCCCCACTAGTAGTGGTTCCAAAGAAAGTGACCGGGAAATGGAGAATTTGTGTTGACTTCCGGGAACTCAATAAGGCCACTTTGAAAGACTACTTTCCTCTTCCTTTCATTGACCAAGTTCTAGATACCTTGTCCGGAAAGAAGTATTTCTCCTTTCTAGATGGGTACAGCGGGTACAACCAGATTCTTATAGCACTCGAGGACCAGGACAAGACTACCTTTTACTTGTCCTTGGGGCACCTATGCCTATAGGGTATTACCATTTGGATTGTGTAATGCTCCTGTCACATTTCAACGATTAGTATTAGGGATATTGTCCGATATTATTCATGATTGTGTGGAGGTCTACATGGATGACTTCATAGTTTATGGAAACACTTACCAAGAAGCCTTAGACAATATAGAAAAGTTCCTCATTAGATTCCAGGAAATGAACCTATCCCTAAGTCATGAAAAATGCAAAATGTTGTTAACTGAAGGAGTGGTTCTAGGACATCATGTTTCATCTGAAGGAATAAAAGTCGATCCTGCAAAGATTGAGGTCATTATTAGACTCCCACCCCCCAAGACTCAGAAAGAGGTGAGAAGCTTTCTTGGACATGCCGGATATTACCGGAAGTTTATTGAAAATTTTACAAAGATTTCTTCACCTATGTTTGGATTATTGATAAAAGATGTTGATTTTGTTTGGACTAAGCATTGTCAAACTGCCTTTGAAACCCTGAAAGCTAAGTTGTCTGTGGCACCAGTTCTTAGAGGGCCTAATTGGACTCTCCCATTTTATATATCCACTGATGCCTCTGACACTGCAATAGGAGGGGTATTAGGGAAGAAAGAATACCAACAGTCCTATGCCTTTATTTTAAATCAAGAACTTGTCCCCTGGCGAGTTGAACTACACAGTCACTGAGAAAGAGTTATTGGCAGTTGTTCATGCTATTAACAAATTTTGTCATTACATTACAAGTTATGAAGTATTTGTACACATTGATCATTCTGCGATTAGGTTCCTCATGAATAAACCTATAACTAATGGCCAAGTGACTAGGTGGCTCTTATTATTGCAAGAATTTAATATTACTGTACTTGACCAACCTGGAAAGGATAATGTAGTAGATGACTTTCTTTCCCACATAAAGAATGAGGATGATGATATCCTTGTAGATGATAGTTTCCCATATGAGAATCTCTTTTCTCTTTATGTCAATACCCCATGGTTTGTGGATATGGAAAACTATTTGGATACTAGAAAATTACCATCTCATTTGTCACCTCATGAAAAGCAGAAAATTATTACATAGAGTGCTAATTACTCTTGGGTTGGTCATGATATTTTTTGCACAGGTCTTGATTTGATTATTTGTAGATGTGTTCGAGAGGATGAGATACCTAAAATACTACGAATTGTCATGATGGACCATGTGGTGGCCATTTCTCTGACAAGCGTACACCATATAAGGTGTTACATTCATGTTACTATTGGCCTAGCATTTTTAAAGATGCTGCCAAGTATGTGAGAAGTTGTGATAGTTTCCAAAGGATAGGAAGACCTACATCATCTGACAAAATGTCTTTGTAGGCCCAAGTTAGGATAGAACCCTTCGAAAAATGGGCCCTCTACTTTGTAGGACCAATTTCACCCATGTCCCGTAGGAAGAACTATATCTTGGTTTGTACGGACTATGTCACCAAATGGGTAGAGGAAAATGCCCTATTCAGGGCCATAGAGAAGTCTGTTGTCAAATTCATATATGAAGACATCTTTACCTGCTTCAGTGTCCCTCGTGAAATTTTTACCAACCAAGGCACTCAATTTACTTCCAAGCTAATGAAAGAGCTAACAGAGAAATATGGGATTAAACATTGTAAATCTTCTCCATACCACCTGCAAGCCAATGGTCAGGTAGAATCCACAAACAAAGTTCTGGAAGCCATCTTGACCAAGACTGTTTAGTTACATCACCAATATTGGTCTAATAGGATCCCAGAGGCTTTGTGGGCATACTGAACTACCTGGAGAAATACCACTGGGCATACCCCTTATGAGCTAGTGTACGAGAAACGAGTACTTTTACCAATAGAATTCCAAGTAAGGACCTTCTGTATTGTCACATAATTAGGATTGAACCTTGATGAGGTTTAGAAGCAATGAGCCCTAAAATTGAATGAATTGGATGAGATCAGGAAAGA
Source organism: Picea sitchensis (assembly GCA_010110895.2). NCBI lineage: Eukaryota > Viridiplantae > Streptophyta > Pinopsida > Pinales > Pinaceae > Picea > Picea sitchensis. The sequence continues at coordinate 99,663 of SNQJ01S0008386.1, read as the reverse complement.
TGCCATCCAACGGACAATATTGGTCCAAAACCAGAGGAGCAAGTGGCATGACAAGTTTATTAAAAAGAAACACTTCCAGCCTGGTGATTGGGCCCTGTTGTTTGATTCCCGGTTCAAAACCTTCAAAGGCAAACTTACCACCCATTGGTTGGGCCCTTACAAGGTAGACACTGTATATGACAATGGAGCTATAAAAATTAAAACAATTGACAATGGACAAGTCTCCTTTGTGGTAAATAGACACCGACTTAAGTTTTATCATAAGCCCATTTCCAGAGAAGATTTTCTACAGGTCATGACAGCTGACAAGGCATTTCCCTTAGTATATGGGGAAGTCCCCCCTTATTCTTGAAATATTTTCTGAGTTTCCTACTGTATATATGTAAATAGTTTTTGTATTTTGTTAATAAGGCAATTCTAGATATTTCTGTAAGTAATTATTTCACCGAGAGTACACCGTTTCAAGGATCTTTCATCAAAACATTGTTATACTTGAATTTTGTGTCTGCTAAAGCATCAAATGAATAGTGACTTAATGTAATTAGCCATGTTTTTGCAAAATTATCATTTTTAAGGCATTCTAGAGCAGTTTCTCTTGAAACTCTTCGCCACTATATAAGGAAGTGATAGCATAACTAGCAAGCCTAGAGGTCTCTCGTACAGTTTTTCCAAGAAACCTGAGTAAGTAAGTCAAGTGTCTTTATCAAAGAGTAACAGGGAGGTCTCATTAGCATTTAGTCATGGAAACATTATCATAATTACAAAAGAAGAAAGTGAGTTGAGCCTAGAGATACCTTTATGTTCTTTCTCGATGGTACCATCCACTACACACTAAATAGCTTGATTATATCATATCTTTAGATAGGCCACGTCCGCTTAAGTACCCCTTACATCAAGACAACCACTAAACAATATAACGGAAAGTCATCCTCTAACATAAATACCATCCCAAGTGAAAATAAAAGAATTTATTTTAGAGTTGTTCCCCCATCTTCTGGCATAAGCAATCTTATAATAAAATCTTAAAGGATGGAGGGCCAACCTCTAAGGGTTTAAGAGGATAACCTACCAGGATACTGAATAGGTCTGCTGGCAACGGGTACCGGCCTATGGTATGACTAGGTAAACCCACCAGAGTACTGAACAAGCTTGCTGGCAGTGGGGCATTCTTCCTAGCGAGGATGATGATCTGAAAAAAGTAAATAATAAATATAAACTTGTCCTGATGTACGACATTACTTGCAGATAAAGATGACATGAAGTATGTGTGGTTTAGCTAAGGTTAATGAATCTCATAAACTTTCCATCGGAGAATGAATCTAAGACTATCTTGAAACTCTCTTGCCTACCTCTTCTTATCTATATATAGGATCTCTTATCCTATAGGTGGGGCCATCTCCTAACTGTCTCGTCAGACCAATCTATGAAATTTTATCTTTACACTTGACATACTATAAATCTTTGGCTATTGGGGGATACTGACTAGCTTCCTATACTTTTGATTGTGAGGTGTCACAATACTTAGGTGTGGGGGAGGGGTTGATGAACTGACAAATGATTATTTCCTAGAGAAAAGAGTCCTTGCAAGAATTTTTGTATTATTACCATGATACAGGTTATTACATTGATAGTCATGTTATTTTTAAATGCTTAGCTCCTGTGTGCCATACATTACTGAACTCATGCTTAACAGACCACTCTTGACTGGTTATCTTCCATTACAAGCTGCATACTGTAGGTTTGACAATACATGTTTTATGCTTGCTATAACCTGTTCATTATAGGTTTTGACACTATATGTCATATACAAGAAGAATGAGTAAGCATTGAGCACTCTGCCTTTGCCCACTATAGTTTTCAAAAACACTTCAAAATTGCAGGCTCCATTAAAAGAGGCGAAAATGCACTTAACACAGGGGTACCAGATGAAGTACCGGATGAGGTGCCAGATGAGGTGTCGGATGAAATGTCGTTTGAAGTGCCTTTTGAAGTGCCATTGCATTGCATACAAATAACTTTCCTAGATTCCAAGGAGCTAGAATTCAATCACATTTAATTAAATTTGTTACAGGCATTGATTAAAAGATTCTTCATATGGTTATGATCAAATGTCCAAGTCAAAATACTTGGACATTGATCTAAGTATGCAACACTCCATTTCTCTCAAGCTTGCCATCAAATTTGAATCTCCCACACATGACAACTCGCGCGCACATGTGGGCAACATACTCCACCATAAGAGCATCCAAAATCGGGCTAGGCACTCTATTGTTTCATTTTCCCTTGCCATTTGCTCTGCTCTGCATTAAAGAATCATGCCCAACCTCTGATGAATTCACCCTCTATTCTAATCACACTCAGACTATGTTAAACCCGTGCCATTTCTTGGATTGTTTGCACCCTTTCTTGGTAAAATTTTCCCTCTGTTCCAATTGCACTCAGACCGTGCCCAATTTGTGTCTCTGTGTGGCTCGATTTCATTCTTGATTAGTGAATTCAAACTCTTTCACAATGCCCAAGTGATATGAACCCTCCTCCTATGCAGACTTGTTTTCCATTCCAGAATTTGCACAGTGCAGGGAAGTGTTCTTGCGTGTTGGCTAGGGGGCATTTCTGTCAAGTTTGCAAGGCCATGATGATGGTCTTTCTATGAAATTTGCAGTTGGTTTTGATGGAAAGATAACACATGTAGGGTCTCTCAATTTTTCAGTCACAGAAGAGTCAATTGCTGCTGCAACAAAACTTCCAAGAATGGGAGATAGGTGGTTCAAGAATCATCAATTGTCGCGCTCAAGTTAAAACAGGGTGTTTAAGCCCAAATTCGAGAGAATTTCAGGAGCGAAAGGGTATGCTAAGGAGTGGATAAAGCCAGAATTGGTCAATCCCCTTATCGTCATCACATGGTTAATTACATGTGAAGGTAGATACTCCACCTTCAAAGCTTGTCACTTTAGATTGTTGTCTCATTTTCTGTTCAATAAACCTTTAAACTTCCCTTTTTATTTTCTCAAAAGCTTGGAGAAAATGTCCTCTCAAGTGAGGAAAAATGTGACCAACCCCCATAATAGTCTCTTCCACCATGGTTTGATCAAACTCCTCATTCTTACAAAAATAGAGAAGCAGGGGAAAAGTTGGTATGCCTTTATCTACCAATTTGCAAATCCTCACTTGATAGTTAAGACCGAAAAAAAGCCACTTAGCCTAAAAAATATCTCTCCATCCAAGCCTCACTCTCCAAAAACTCCAAACTCCCTTGCACAAACTCCCTCTTTGCCGGAACAATACCAAAAGCTTGTTGATATTCATACTTCTTCATCAGGGAAGAAGACCAAGAACAAAGACCAAAAGAAGCCTATTGTTGACCCCCCAATGCCTTCATTTTCTCTTGATCCTACACCTAAGAAGCCCCAAGAAGTAATGCAGCAAGACTTTCCCATCATTCTCACAAACAAGAGAGGAGCCAACCGATTTGGTAAGGGACCTTTTCGGAAGAGTACCCGAAACATAAGAACCAAACCTTATGCCAATCCTTCACCTACTTCGGATCCTATCCAAGTATCCTCCAACCTTGAGAGCCCTCATAAGTAACCTAGAGAAGTCTATGCGGATGGATTAGAGCCACTAAGGAAAACAAAATCAGAACCTACCTCACCTTTCTGATCTCCCATCACACCTACTTCACCCATGCCGACTCTTGATCCTAAAATTGGTAAATTGACCACATCTCTCAAAGGACCTAAGCCTTCCTTGGGGATCACTTATTTTTCCCCAAATATAGAGAAGCTACAAAGGGAAAACCATCAGCATCTCCAACAATTGGAGTAGAGGGAGACAATAGATGCACACCTTCATCATGACAATGCAGTCCTTTAGGAAAAAGTTAACTCCCTTTAGTGGTTGGTCGATGGGATGACCCAATCTAACCGCAGATTAAGAGCACAATTAAAAAAACATAAGAGGCACAAGGCTAAGCCTACACAACAAGAAGGAGAGGCTTCTAAAGTCGGCCCTCCTCAGCAAGCCTAGTTCTGAGGGATGACTTCTTTTTGTTTGCAGTGGGACCTGCAAAATCGTCGGTGTGGGGGTATGTTAGGCCCAAGATATGATCATCTTCATGACGTTATTATACACTTTTTTCCATATGTACATATGCGTTTTTTATCTTTCAAAGGATCTTTTTGAAGAATTTTATGGTAAAATGATACAATCGGCATGAGGTACATATAATTCGTGTCTTGTGATTCAATCAAGTTTAATTTATCATATTTTATGGTTTCCAAGAGTTAATTCATGTTTTCCTACTGTTACAGTGAAAAACGCACCATGTTTCTTGGTCCGGCACTTGATCCATCACTTGTTCCGGTACTTGATCTGGCACTCGTTTCGGCACCCAGTATTGCACAAAAACGCAAGGCAAGTTGGTGGTTATGGTATTGGCGGCCAGTGGTGGACAAATCGAGCACATGGGTTTTGTTTTTCATCACCCCCTCTAGCTACTAAGATCAAGATAACTCGATTTCACTTGTCCAAAGAGGGTGAACATTGGGTTCCTCCGTTTTGTTAGTTATGGATGCATTTAATGTAGTTTGCCAAATTTAGAGGTGGTTCGACCCTCCTGTGGTCGACCACTTGGGTTGTAAGGTTATAAATACCAATAGGATGATCATTAGATTGTTAACCAAGTAGCATAAGCATTATAATTTTAAGAAAAATGATTTTTCTCTGTTTGAGTTTGTTTACATTGCCAGATTTATGCCAGAACTGTGTTTTTGGATTTGTATGGTTAATTTGGCTTGCTAAGCTCGTGTTATACTTTTGGAGAGTGACCATGACTTGTTGGGGGGCCCACCAACAGTCTGGTAACTCTCTTCATGTTGATTTATGCATTTCTTAATTTAATTGCTCTTTCTTTATTTGTTGTACATGCATATTTTTATTTAGTTAATTAATTTGTTGTAGCTTAACTGATTTGCTTCTCTTTTATAGGTTAGAATGATGAGATGTATTAACATGCATTAATCTTGTAAATTAGAAAAGGCTTGCAAGTCTCTCTCTCGCTATACTAACCCCGCATGCAGTTAGATGTTAAATTGTGTTTTCTTTTATAATTTTACAGTCAAGTTTAGAACAGATTTTTAATTAGAACATAGCATAGTTTTAATCTGAGTTTCTTCTGACAAAGATTGTTGGATGGATAGATTTGCTTCCATTTTTTGAATCATAGCTTGCTTACTTCAGTTTTAGATAGATTTCACTTGCTTAGTTATTGGTTAAATGTAATTGTCAATTCACTTTTTAATATCATGTTTTTAATTTATGTTTTCAATCATTTTNAGACATAGTATAGTTTCCTTTCACGCAATTTCCTTTCATATATTAAGATGCAATTGAATTTCTTAATTAGATAATGATGATCTAATCATGATGTTGATGGTTTATACATGAATATGTAGGGTATTTAACATTACTTTTATCATGGCTAAGTTTTTATTGGACTGTTTACTTCACACCTTTCATTTTGCCATTGAAATTAGTATTGATCTTATACCATTAGAATTGTCCTTTGTTGTCAAGTGTCATCAAGATATCATCCGTCACCACTGAAGGCATTCACACAACCAACAACATTACATTTGAGTGTTTCATAGGTTAAAGTTAGTTTCTTGTTTTCATAAGTTAGAAAAGATAGCTTCTTGTTTTCATAAGTTTAGTTGATAGTCTTTATTGCTTTCAATATAATAGATTTCCTTTCATGCATTGCATCGAGCATTTAAATTTCCTTTCACGCAAGAGAAATAGTTTTGCATTAGGCATTTAGTTCACTTCCCTCTTAGGATAGGTAGTTGTTCAATGAGAAGTCTTTTCTTACTTGTCTTTTGCTTTATGCTTTTGCTTGCTTGTCTATTTGCTTTAATAGGTTAGTTAGGTGCTTTTGTTTTCTTGTCTATTTGCTTTAATAGGTTAGTTAGGTGTTTTTGTTTGCTCATCTATTTGCTTTAATAGGTTAGATAGGTGATTTTTCTTATTTGATTATTTATTTGCTTTCATAGGGTAGTTGCTCATTGAATGTAGGTTGGCAAGTTAAAGGTAGTTTACTTTCATCATTTGCTTAGTATGCTTAGTAGTTTACCTTTGCTTACTGTCACGAACTAGTTTGCTTTACATAGAGTTTTCATTCGCTTTCTTAGGAACTATCCATCAGTCCTTGGCCCCAAAGTACTTAGGTTACCTAGTTTCAATTTGCTTAGTAGGGTTTGTTCATTAGATAGGATTTCTTGAGTGGATTATCCCTAGATAACTGCTTTCCTTAGTTAGTCTACACTCCTACCAACCTTTTTTCCTTTGGAATATATTTTGCTACAACTCTAAGTTTACTTACCCCGGGTTGACAATTTAATTGAGGGTAGTTTAGTGTCTTTTTTAGTACATATAAAACACCTAACAATAGTCTATGCTAGATTGATGAAAACAAACACTAATCAAGTTGCAATATTGAAAGAAACAGATTTTTGGAAAACTGAACACTAGCACAAGTTGCTGACACAGCTGGAGTTCTAATCTATTGTTGCAGGATTGGAGTCACACTTGCATAATTAAAATCTAGATTGATGAGTGTATAAGAATCCTGGATTATCTATTTTTTTCTATTTTTCTATTTTATTCTTGCGTAAGGGAATTCTATGCTAATTGCCAGAATGAAATATACTTTAATTGCAAGAAGGAAATTCACACTTCTAACTACTTTTTCTTGAAAACAAAGATTTAATCTAATAAAGAAAAAGGGAAAACAAATCTCCAACAATATTCAACAATTGACTCTAACTTCTCATGAGACTCACTGATGCACATTTAATGGGAAAGAACTGAACTGTAATAGCGAATGTATTCTTAGAAATGCTAAATAGATAAATCATTCAAATCAAAGAAGTTAATATAAAAACATCAAAACTTCAAAACAGAGGGGAGTCTGTGAGGAAGGTGGGCCCTTTCCTTCTCACTGAATCCACTCGAAAATAGGATATCCTAAGTTAAAGAAACTCAATGCACTTCTTTATTGATTCACAAAAAGGGTTCAGATACAATATGCTCTTTCTTCACTCTCTGTTCCACAACTATATTTCGGTGTCAATGATTACAAAAGTTCTGCTATTTAATTACATAGTCATTTAGTTCAAAACGAACTCAGATCAGCCTTGAGAATCCTAGATTCTCAAGTTGTTCATAAGATACAAGAGATATTTCATATTCACCAAATCTGGAGAAAGAATCAGCGTGAGCCAAAATGTGTAACAACAGAGGATCAATCTTTAGGATTCGGCTTTCAGGATCAGTGGCCATCTGTTGCAATGAGTGTAACAAATTTTAGGATTGGTGTGTATCTGTTGCAGTCGGTGTAACAACTTCTAGGATTAGTGGGCGTCTGTTGCAGCAAGTGTGACAACTTCCAGGAAAGGTGCGCAGTTTCTATAGCCGTGTAACAACACGAAAGACTAATGCACGACTGTAACAATTGGTGTAACAATAACGATCCTTCTTCAAGTCTTGGTTGTTCTACACATTTTTATCATTAGTTGCACATTTATGGGTAAAATATGAGAAATACTACCAATCAAACATGTTAAGTAAAAAATAATATCAAATCAATATTAATGACTCATACCTTGGGAAAAAGGGTCTTGGCAACATTAAAGTAGGCATTTAGAATAGAAATGATAAGGTTGAAAGGGTAAAAGATATAGTGAAAAAAGGACATTTTTGGGTCCTAACACATTGTTAGTTGACACAGAGATCTTGTACTTGGTGAATCCACCTGATGTTGTATGGATGTGGGTGTGGTGTTTTCGACAACCACAATTGTTTGACGACCTCAACTGAGATGAGATTCTTCTAGCTACCACTGTCAACAATAAAATACAACTAGGTCCCCTTCACTCACATCTGTGAATGGAAGAGGTGCTCCCCCTCTTCAGGATCTACTGGTTCTTCTTGTTGAATTGTTGTGGTCGTGACAGTAGCAGTAGGGTCTGCGTCGATGATCTGTATGTTTTCAATATTTTCTGGATCAGATTCTAAATCAAGGTTTGGCTCCTTGTCTTTGATCTTGGCCACAAATGACTATTTCGATCGACAATCATTGGTGTTGTGTCAGGGGATTTTTTGGAATTCACACCACTTACAAGTGTCAATATTCATCTTTCCTTTACCCTTATTTTCCTGTGTCTTGGACTTGTTTTCAGAATTCTATTGGTTAGGGTCCTCTTTACCATGCTTTGGTTTTTGTGGATTTGCAGACCCGAAATCTCATTTTTTTTTGGTGCCTAAATTTCTACTCGATTTTGAAAACATATCGATAGGAAGTGCTAGTCCCTAAAGTTGCACTCGACTGGTAAGGGCAAGCTAGGGAATCATTGATTTTATTGCAAAGTATTTTTGAGGGTTTTATGATTTGGTTTTGATATAATGGTTGAAAATTGGGTCAAGCTTACAGCATGGCATGAAAATCAAGATTTAAACATTGCATATCCCATTGGATTAATAATAGGTAGATACATAGATGGAGTAAACCAATTCAATAAAAAGAAAGTGAAATCTTCAATTTGTCAATTTCACAAAGTTTAGTTTCAATATATTATAAAGAAATAGGGGTATCAGATTGAAATCATTACTTGAAAATTATCTCTACGGCAAAATCTTCACTGTATAAATCAACATTCAAGAACCAAAAGCATTGCAATTTGAATAATAAATTCAAGCATGAAAATGAAATAACAGAGTAGAAAAGAGAAGTTCTAACCATCCATATGCCTTTGCTATTAAGTGTCAATTGAACATACATGCGATTACAATAATCTCCACAAAAAGTGTCTATAGATCTCCAAATTTTCGACCCTCATAAGGTCTGTCTTCTGTCTATTTAAAACAGCTATGAAACTACCAGATCCTATTATCTAGGACAGCTTTAAATGACTAGAATAAAAAAGCATCCAGATCCTAAATTATTTCACTCAAAATGAGCTTCTACGTCCAAAATGGTCCACATCTCAAAAGCTTGATATAACAAACATTGCCAACAATACATTTGACTCTACAAAATAGGGATCTTGTGTGATTCTGTAAAGTGGATCGAAGTCTTAGCATCTCCTTGATCAAAAGAGTAATTATTTTCCATATCTCCTGGAGCACCTTTAAACAAAATTGCGACCAATCTTTATGTTACCTTTAAGATAAAATCGTAGCAGTGGCTTTGGCGTTCTTCTACTTGAGTTTTGTGGTTAACACAACATTGTGCCAGTAAAGTCTGAAATTGATTTCCCTGAGTTCCTTAAGCAAATCCCTTTGCTCCTTCTTCTTCTTTTTAAGATTTTGAATTCTTCCCCGTTGGCGAGCATTCCACTGTTCTACCTGCATCTTTTCCTTCTTTATTTGCTTTATGGTTTTCTGAAATTATTTAATATTTTCCTTATCAGTTATTATCTCGACCCTGAATCCTGAACAATCTTCAGAGGGTGCAGTTTCATTCAGATTTAAAGTAACACTGGGTTCTTTGGCTTTAACCTGATATCTTGAGATCAACTCTCATCTATGCTCTTCTTCAGAACTTGATGAATCCATAGCTCCAGGTACCTCTGGTAAGTAATCTGAATCTTCTAAGTATTCCTTTTCTTCTTCAAGGAATTCACCGATGCCTTTAGCCATCTCTTTAGCCTTAGCTAATCTAGTTGAAGCTCTCGTTACAGGGCCTGTAGGTGGTGTAAATTTTCCCCTTCCTTTGCTGACAGATTTCTTGGGAAAAGGAGTCTTTTTTTCTCTTTTCTTTGACTGCAACAATTCAACATCCTTAGAATTATCATCTATGATTATGGTGTTTTCTTATTTAATAGTAGGATTGAACATTTCTTTCGAGTTCAGCCTGTATTTATTAGTATCCTTGGTTGAATTTCTCCAAGGCTTTTGTGATACACACGCACCTTTTTTCCTCTTTCCTTTGACTGCAACGTTCTTTTTGCTGGTGGATGGAATTTCATACTTGACTGCAGTTTGAGAATTTAGATCATTATCAGACTCTGTCTCTTCTTTGACATCTTCCTCTGGTACCTTGATATCAGAAAGTTTTGTCTTTTACAGGGTTTTTATCAACGATATCTTGACTCTGTTTAACAATTTTCCTCCCTCCGCCCTTTTTCGGCTTATTGGATTGAGTAATAGGTTTTAAGAATTCCATGAGCCAATTCCAGGACTTCTGTAGTTCATTCAGGGTAGACATGACTAGGGTTTTAATGAGGACTTGATGGAACAAACTGCCTTTGACATTAGTGGAAATTGACTGCACCTTCTTGGCCATTTTTGTCAAACTTTTAAGCAGGAAATAAGGAAGGTTTAAAGGGTAGTCACCATTTAGATGCATCAGTATTCTGATATGGTAGATGTAGATCAAAGAAAACCTCCCTTCGCAGGTGATGTATCTGTGAATCACCACCAGAGTAGTGTGCCATTCGGGTCAAACCCAGCTGCGAGGAATTCCCCTTCTCTAATCCAGGTTATGCTTATCTGGAAGGAGGAATTGATTTACAAACTCAGTGACCACGTGTTCCTTCTTCCACCATCTTTCCCCTCCAACCACGAGCCTACAAGCCTTGGCTATAGTCTGCTCTATCACCAGCATCAACATCTTTCCAATTTCAACCTCATGACCATTGAAATTCAAAGCAAATTCCATGGAAACCTGTTCATCATATCCTTGAAATGTAGGGAGGAAATCAAACCACTCGCCATCTCTGAATCTTTGAGCCATCTATGGGTAGTCTTCAAGGAGTTTGGCACCTTCTGGTTCGATTCTGACAACTTGTCTGCTTCGCTTTGGCGCCATTAAACTCAAATCTGCAACTAACGCCCTCTGGTTCCAAATTCCCTTCTTGCAATGGTTGATATATACCTGTTTCTTTGAATGGATACAGGTATTTCTTCCTTCAAGGCTGACTTAAAACAACTTTAACAGATCACATAATAATCATTAAATAATAGGGGATATTTAAATGGACCCTGCGTGCATGTATAACGATTATGTTCTGAACTTGTTGGATTTAGAAATGATTACGAAATTCTCGTGGGAACACACGAACTCTTAACTCATGATCTTGTTATCATAACTAAATCGGGATAGCAGGCACACGTTATGGAATGATTATTTGGCGCTACGGGAATAGGCTTATTCCCGTAGCGTGTTTCACATCTTGAAATTTGAAAATTCCAATGGCATAAAGGAGACACTTCTAGTTTAAACAATGTTTTTCATAATCAAAACTCAAATAAATCATGAAATATTTTAATGCAAGCCATGAAATATCCAAAATCTAAAAAATGAAAACAACTGAAAGCGGAAAATGAGGAATGGGTAAGGAGGGTTTAGGACAAGGGTTTCTTACTTAAACCAAGACAAAATTAGAGACTAACATTGGCTCCTTATAGGGATGGAGTTTTGATACTAAACTCCAAGAACTGTAGACCATTGCCTTTCCTTTACCTCTGTTTCATTTATTTCCTTGTGATTGTCTGTCTTTTATTCTCTGCATAACTGTAAAAACAAGTCCATTGGGTATATGGAGTCTTTATTGAAAGAAAACGTATTGTACTAGTTCTAACCTGATGTACCTTTAGATGAAATAATCCTTCAAGAACCTCCGATTCACTGGGCCCCCAAAAATTTCAGTGTTATCTAAATTACGTAGGAGAAAGGTATTATTGTTCATTTCCTTGGTTACGCTGAAAGGACCATACCACAGATTATCGAACTTTTCATGTTTTTCTTTATCTTCTCTCCTAGCATCCCATCTCAATACCAAATCTCCTTCATTGAAAACATCTTTCTTGGTTCCTTTATCAAATGTAGTCTTGATTTTGTTCTGATGAGCTGCAGATTTCTGGTTAACCTGTTCTCTGGCTTGCTGAACTTCAATGAGCTGAAAAATCCTTCTTTGTACATTATTGGGTTCTTCCTGTTCTTCTTGCAGAAACTTCAAAACTGGAAGGCCTAATTGAGTTGGAAGGATAGCTTCTATGCCATACACCATCTGGAAGGGAGATGTATCAATAGATTTCTTGTTGCTGATGCGATCAACCCATAAAGCAAATTTCAACTTGGAATCCCATGCTTTTTTATTTTCTGCCAGCAACTTTTTGATAATCCTTACCAGTGACATATTGGAAGATTCCACCAATCCGTTCCCTTGGGGGTAGTAGGGAGTAGAATGAACCAATTTGATATTGTATTTATTGCAGAATTCAAACATGCAATTCGACTTGAAGGCTTGTGCATTATCAATGACCAACTTTTTAGGACAGCCAAACTTGGAGAAAATATATCCCTCTAGAAATTCCATGATTAATTTGTCTGTAGTATTACAAGTCGGAATTGCTTCTATCCACTTTGTAAAGTAATCAGTGGCCGTAAGAATCCACCTATGCTTCCCTGATGAAGTGGGATTAATCTCTCCAATGAAATCCAATCCCCACTATTGGAATAGTTCGTGGGCAATGATTGGTTTCAGAGGCATGGATATAAGTTTCTATTTTTCGACAAATTTCTGACAGGATTCACATGCCCTGACCTAAGAAAACATATTTAAGAATAGAACTGGCCAGTAATAGCCTGCTCTAATAATTTTGAATGTAGTTGCCTTCCAATGATGATGACCTCCGCAAACACCATGATGCATATCTTGAAAGATTTGTTTAGCCTCTTCTTCTTCCACACATCTTAATAGAAAACCGTTGGGATCTTTCCAAAACAGGGTCTGATCAACAATACAATATTTTACAGCTCTCAACTTTAATGATCTATATTTTGATTTATCCAATTATGGAGGAGATTGAAAATTCAGCAAGAAAAATATGATGTCTTTACCATTCTGAAGTTACATACTTGATGTTTATTTGTAAATCAATTTCTTCATTCTGAACAAAAGAGTCATGTCTCAGATCTGAAAGATGATATAATCCAATTGCTTTATAATTGGATTATGTCATTAATTTGGCAAGAACTTGTCCCTTTATCAGCTGGGTGGGCTTTATGGTGAGATCGTATTCCAATATTTTGGTTATCCACTTCCCCCTCTTACCTTCACAATCAGGCTAAACCAATATTTCTTTGACTGCACTACTTGGGACATAAGCAGTAATTTTTGATTGAAGAATATACACTCTGAAATATTTTAAATATTTCACTAAAGCATAAGCCTGCTTTTCTATTAGATCATACTTCAATTTAGAATCCCTGAGGGTTTGGCTAAAGAATGAGATAGGTTGTTCGTGACCTTGTTCATTTCTTTGCAGAAGAACAACAACTATGGTATTTTCTGATGCAAATGAAAAAATCATGAACTCTTTAGAAAAATCTGGGCTAATTAGATGTACATTAGAAGTAAATTTCAATAGATGTAGATTTCTCTTCTGGACTTTGATCAGCTAATGAACTGAGAAATAGAGGATTATCAAAATAACAATAATGTGTTCCGAAATCTTCAGATGAGAGAGATTCACAAGATGACGAAGAAGTTTCGGTTTCACTCTTCACACTTGTGTTGGGAACTTTCAAATTTCCAGTTTCAGACAACAAGTATGGAAATTCTTGTTTAATAAGTTCAATAAGCAAATTCCTTTGTTCTGAACTTAACTCTGAAACATTTGTTGGGAATGAAACTGTATCAGATTCAACAATAGGCTTAATTTCACTTTCGGGTTTCAAGTCTTTATTTGCTTGGGTTTTAATGATATCAGAAGATTCTGCCTGAGAATTTTCTGAAGATAATTTCCCTTTTGAATGTGAAGACTGACCAGGAAGAACTTTAGGCTTTCTTAATAATTTTTCAGGGTCTGGTACTGCTGCTATAGGCTTGGGATCTAGATTTTTCCTTGTTACTGGTCTCTTATTTGATGGTGGAGTATTTTTTGGAATTTGAGGTCCCTTATCTTCTTTCTTAGGAGCCAGAATTACTACAGAGGAGTCGTTAGGTGCATAATCACAGTCTTTAGAAAATGTCCAAAATATTTTTCACCATCAAGATCTGAATCTAAACGTGTAGTTTCCCCAGAGAAGTTATCTTCTTCGTTCCCCGGCAGCAGCGCCAAAAATGTTAGTCCGTAAAGTTGCACTCGACTGGTAAGGGAAATCTAGGGCATCATTGATTTTATTGCAAAGTATTTTTGAGGGTTTTATGATTTGGTTTTGGTATAATGGTTGAAAACTGGGTCAAGCTTACAGCATGGCATGAAAATCAAGATTTAAACATTGCATATCCCATTGGCTTAATAATAGGTAGATACATAGATGGAGTAAACCAATTCAAGAAAAAGAAAGTGAAATATTCAATTTGTCAATTTCACAAAGTTTAGTTTCAATATATTATAAAGAAACAGGGGTATCAGCTTGAAATCATTACTTGAAAATTATCTCTATAGCAAAATCTTCACTGTATAAATCAACATTCAAGAACCAAAAGCATTGCAATTTGAATAATAAATTCAAGCAGGAAAATGAAATAACAAAGTATAAAAGAGAAGGTCTAACCATCCATATGCCTTTGCTATTAAGTGTCAATTGAACATACATGCAATTACAATAATCTCCACAAAAAGTTTCTTTAGATCTCCAAATTTTCGACCCTCATAAGGTCTGTCTTTTGTCTATTTAAAACAACTATTAAACTACCACATCCTATTATCTAGGACAGCTTTAAATGGCTAAAATAAAAAATCATCCAGATCCTAAATTATTTCACTCAAAATGAGCTTCTACGTCCAAAATGGTCCACAGCTCAAAATCTTGATATAACAAACATTGCCCGCAATACATTTGACTCTACAAAATAGGGATCTTGTTTGACTCTGTAAAGTGGATCGAAGTCTTAGCATATCCTTGATCAAAAGAGTAATTATTTTCCATATCTCCTAGAGCACCTTTAAACAAAGTTGCGACCAATATTTATGTTACCTTTAATATAAAATCGTAGCAGTGGCTTTGGCGTTCTTCTACTTGAGTTTTGTGGTTAACACAACATTGTGCCAATAAAGTCTGAAATTGATTTCCCTGAGTTCCTTAAGAAAATCCCTTTGCTCCTTCTTCTTCTTTTTAAGATGTTGAATTCTTTCCTGCTGGCGAGCATTCCACTATTCTACCTGCATCTTTTCCTTCTTTAATTGCTTTATGGTTTTCTGAAATTCTTTAATCTTTTCCTTATCAGTTCTTATCTCGACCCTGAATCCTAAAGAATCTTCAGAGGGTGCAGTTTCATTCAGATTTAAAGTAACATTGGGTTCTTTGGCTTTAACCTGATATCTTGAGATCAACTCTCAGCTATGCTCTTCTTCAGAACTTGATGAATCCATAGCTCCAAGTACCTATGGTAAGTAATCTAAATATTCTAAGTATTCCTGTTTTTAATCAGGGAATTCACTAATACCTTTAGCCATCTCTTTAGCCTTAGATAATCTAGTTGAAGCTCTCGTTACAGGGCCTATAGCTGGTGTAAGTTTTCCATTTCCTTTGCTGATAGATTTCTTGGGCAAAGGAGTCTTTTTTCCTCTTTTCTTTGACTGCAACGTTTCAAGATCCTCAGAATCATCATCTATGATTATGGTGTTTTCTTCTTTAATAGCAGGATTGAACATTGCTTTCGAGTTCAGCCTATATTTATTAGTATCCCTGGTTGAATTTCTTCGAGGCATTTGTGATACACACGCTCTTGTTTTCGTCTTTCCTTTGACTGTAACGCTCTTTTTGCTGGTGGATGGAATTTCATACTTGACTGCAGTTTGAGCAATGAGATCATTATCAGACTCTGTCTCTTCTTTGACATCTTCCTCTGGTACCTTGATATCATAAGATTTGTCTTTTACAGGGTTTTTATCAGTGATATCTTGACTATGTTTAACAATTTTCCTCCCTCTGCCCTTTTTCGGCTTATTGGATTGAGTAATAGGTTTTAAGGATTCCGTGAGCCAATTCCAGGGCTTCTATAGTTCATTCAGGGCAGACATGACTAGGGCTTTAATCAGGACTTGATGGAACAAACTGCCTTTGAGATTAGTGGAAATCGACTGCACCTTCTTGGCCATTTTTGTCAAACTTTTAAGCAGGAAATAAGGAAGGTTTAAAGGGTAGTCACCATTTAGATGCATCAATATTTTGATATGGTAGTTGTAGATCAAAGAAAACCTCCCTTCGCAGGTAATGTATATATGAATCACCACCAGGGTAGTGTGCCATTCGGGTCGAACCCAGCTGCGAGGAATTCCCCTTCTCCAATTCATATTCTTCTTATCTGGAAGGAGGAATTGATTTACAAACTCAGTGACCACGTGTTCCTTATTATACCATCTTTCGCCTCCAACCATGAGCCTACAAGCCTTGGCTATAGTCTGCTCTGTCACCAACATCAACATCTTGCCGATTTCAACCTCATGACCATCGAAATTCAAAGCAAATTCCATGGAAACCTGTTCGTCATATCCTTGAAATGTAGTGAGGAACTCAAACCACCCAACATCTCTAAAACTTTGAGCCATCTGAGCGTAGGCTTCAAGGAGTTCGGCACCTTCTGGTTCGATTTTGGCAACTTGTTTGCTTCGCTTTGGCGCCATTAAAATCAAATCTGCAACTAATGCCCTTTGGTTCCAAATTCGCTTCCTGCAATGGTTGATATATACCTGTTCCTTTGAATGGATACATGTACTTCTTCCTGCAAGGCTGAATTAAAACAACTCGAACAGATCACATATTAATCATTAAATAACAGGGGATTTTGAAATGGACGCTGCACGCGTGTATAGCGATTATGTTCTGAACTTGTTGGATTTAGAAATGATTACCAAATTCTCGTGGGAACACATGAACTCTTAACTCATGATCTTGTTATCATAACTAAATCGGGATAGCAGGCGCACGTTATGGCATGATTATTTGGCACTATGGGAATAGGCTTATTCCCGTAGCGCATTTGACATCTTGAAATTTGAAAATTCCAACGGCATAAAGGAGACACTTCTAGTTTAAACAATGTTTTTCATAATCAAAACTCAAATAAATCATCAAAGATTTTAATGCAAACCATGAAATATCCAAAATCTAAAAAATGAAAACAGCTGAAAGCGGAAAATGAGGGATGGGTAAGGAGGGTTTAGGACAAGGGTTTCTTACTTAAACCAAGACAAAATTAGAGACTAGCATTGGCTCCTTCTGGGGATGGAGTTTTGATACTAAACTCCAAGAACTGCACACCATTTCCTTTCCTTTACCTCTGTTTCATTTATTTCCCTGTGACTGTCTATCTTTTGTTCTCTACATAACTGTAAAAACAAGTCCATTGGGTATATGGAGTCTTTATTGAAAGAAAACCTACTGTACTAGTTCTAACTTGATGTGCCTTTAGACAAAATAATGCTTCAAGAACCTCCCATTCCCTAGGCCCCCAAAAATTTCAGTGTTATCTAAATTATGTAGGAGAAAGGTATTATTGTTCATTTCCTTGGTTACCCTGAAAGGACCATACCACAGATTATCGAACTTTCCGTGTTTTGCTTTATCTTCTCTCCTGGAATCCCATCTCAATACCAAATCTCCTTCATTGAAAACACCTTTCTTGGTTCCTTTATCAAATGTAGCCTTGATTTTGTTCTGATGAGCTGCAACTTTCTGGTTAATCTGTTCTCTGGCATGCTGAACTTCAATGAGCTGAAAAATCCTTCTTTGTACATCATTGGGTTCTTCCTGTTCTTCTTGCAGAAACTTCAAAACTGGTAGGCCTAATTGAGTTGGAAGGATAGCTTCTATGTCATACACCATCTGGAAGGGAGATGTCCCAATAGCTTTCTTGTTTCTGATGCGATCAACCAATAAAGAAAATTTCAACTTGGAATCCCATGCTTTTTTATTTTCTGCCAACAACTTTTTGATAATCCTTACCAGTGACTTATTGGAAGATTCCACCAATCCATTCCCATGGGGGTAGTAGGGAGTAGAATGAACCAATTTGATATTGTATTTATTGCAGAATTCAATCATGGAATTTGACTTGAAGGCCTATGCATTATCAGTGACCAACTTTTTAGAACAGCCAAACCTGGAAAAAATATATCCCTCTAGAAATTCCATGATTACTTTGTCTGTAGTATTTTGAGTCAAAATTTCTTTTATCCACTTTGTAAAGTAATCAATGGCCGTAAGAATCCACCAATGCTACCCTGATGAAGTGGGATTAATATCTCCAATGAAATCTAATCCCCACTATTGGAACGGTCTGTGGGCAATGATTGGTTTCATAGGCATGGATATAAGTTTTTGTTTTTCGGCAAATTTCTGACAGGGTTCACATGCCCTGACCTGACAAAAAATATCTCAGAATAGAACTGGCCAGTAATAGCTTGCTCTAAGAATTTTGAATGCAGTTGCCTTCCAATGATGATGACCTCCGCAAACACCATGATGCAGATCTTGAAAGATTTGTTTAGCCTCTTTTTCATCCACACATCTTAATAGAAAACTGTTGGGATCTTTCCAAAACAGGGTCTGATCAACAATACAATATTTTACAGCTCTCAACTTTAATGATCTGTATTTTGATTTATCCAATTCCGGAGGAGATTGAAAATTCAGCAAGAAAAATACGATGTCTTTATACCATTCTGAAGTTACATACTTGTTGTTTATTTGTAAATCAATTTCTTCATTCTGAACAGAAGAGTCCTGTGTCAGATCTGAAAGATGATATAATCCAATTGCTTTATAATTGGATTCCATCATTAATTTGGTGAGACCTTGTCCCTTTATCAGCTGGGTGGGCTTTATGGTGAGATCATATTCCAATATTTTGGTTATCCACTTCCCCCTCTTACCTTCACAATCGGGCTGAACCAATATTTCTTTGACTGCACTGCTTGGGACATAAGCAATAATTTTTTATTGAAGAATATACACTCTGAAAGATTTTAAAGCTTTCACTAAAGCATAAGCCTACTTTTCTATTAGATCATACTTCAATTCAGAATCCCTGAGGGTTTTTCTAAAGAATGAGATAGGTTGTTCATGACCTTGTTCATTTATTTGTAGAAGAATAGTAGCTATGGTATTTTCTGATGCAAATGAAAAAATCATGAACTCTTTAGAAAAATCTGGGCTAATTAGAACAGGTGCCTGAGCAATAGTCTGTTTGATCTTTTTGAAAGATTCTCTTGCCTCTAGTATCCACTTAATTTCTGCATCCTTTTTCAGCATGTCAGTGATGTATTTGACAATCTCTGCAAATAGACTTTTTATTTCTTGAAATGTCGATTAGCTGAGAGCCTTTCCTCTTTTTGGATCTATTTTAATTGCTTCAGGTGAAAAAATATGTCCAAGAAGCTTACCTTCCTCCATGGAAAAATGTGATTTTTTGGGATTAAGTGATATGCCGTATTTCTTGCATTTATCAAAGGTCTACTTCAAATGATGTAAAGGATCTTCATCTGATGCCGAAAATACAGTGATGTCATCAAGGTAAATTTTTACAAACCTGTCTTTCTCGCCAATGAAATCTATATCCATAGCTCTTTGAAATGTAGCTCCAACGCTCATCAACCCAAACGACATCTTTTCATACATAAAGGTGCCCCATGGAGTGGTAAAAGATGTTTCCTTTTTGTCTTCTTCCATTACTGATATTTGATTGTACCCTGAATATCCATCTAGCATAGAAATTCTTTTTGCGCCAACAACCTCTTGTAAGATATAATCCATCTTTGGTAATGGATAATTATCTTTCAGAGAACACCTGTTTACATTTCGGAAGTCTACACAAAGCCTTATCTCTCCATTCTTTTTCCTGACGGGCACAAGGTTTGCTACCCATTATGAGTATCTTAATGGCACTATGATTTTTGCTTCTAGCAGCCTCTTCAATTCCTTTTCTATTATTGGTAATAGTAAAGGATTGAATTGCTTGAATTTCTGCTTTACAGGTTTTGATCCAGGTTTTAGAGGGATTTTATGTTGAATAATTTATGTATCAAACACTTTCAGATCTTCATAAGACCAGGTGAATATATCTGAATATCGTTTCATCAATTCAATATATGCTTCCTTCTTCTTTTTTCATAGTTTTCTGGATACTTTTACCAACCTGGGATTTGCATCTGAACTAATGTCACAGTCTTCCACTTATGTTTCTTCTATTTGGATAACAACTTTCTTGGAGACATCATTGTGATCGAACAACCTTTCTAATGGAGCCAAACCCTTAGGCAGATGGTTTGTCTTCAATTCGATGATCTTGTGACCAACAATAGTATCTTGAGGAATTTATGTAGTATGTATCTCTGCTTCTTCATCTTCATCATCTTGATCAATTGAAATGTTAGAAAACTCTTCAATGGTTTTCATAAATCTCTGAATTTCTTCATCATCTTTAAAAACCTGCCAATGTTTTATATTATCCGGAATTGAAGGTCTGTGTCTGACTTCAATTTGAAACTTCAGATTAGGAAACATCAGGGTTTTAAAATTGCTTGCTGCAAATGCCAAAGAATCAACCTGCTGATTTAAATCCCTGTGAACAAAAGTAATATTGAATGCCAAGAAGAATTTATCTACATAATCCCAAACCTTATTTCTGTATTGTTTCAATCTTTGTTGTTTGGTTTGATATATGTTTCTTACCTGATCAACAATAAGTTCAGAATCTCCAAAAACGAACAACTTATTTATTCCCATGTCTCTTGCAGCTTTCAAACCTAACAGCAAAGCTTCATACTCACTGATGTTATTAGTGGTGTCAAATTCAAGTTTATATGACATTGGAATAACCTCCTTGGTAGGGGAAATGAAGACAATACCAGCTCCAAAACCTTCTTTAGAACAAGCCCCATCAAAATACTTTTTCCAAACAAAATGCTCTTCACTATCTCCTTCTACAGTTATTAGCTTTCTGACTAATACCTCTGCCATTTCTTCATCCATATGAAAAATAGAAGAACCCAGATCATCTTCTACAACATATATAGGGTGATTAGTGGGATTATCATGATCACTTACCAAACATGCCAGTCTGAATTCCTTGTATAATCTTCGTTGTTCGCCACCAAAAATAGGTATGGTTGCATAGCTTAGGTCCATCTACAGAGTGCCACCTACCTTTTTAGCCCAAGATCTGGAAAGAAGCTTCCCGAATTTTGGTGGTATGTCAGCCACAATAACATCTAACACCACACTCTTCATAGGTAATTGGGAAAGAGTTACGACCACATCTTTCATAAGCCCAAGAAATTTGACTTTATTGGAATCAAAAAAATATAGATCATGATATGGCCTAGTAATGTCTAACCCTAATTCTTCCATCACCACCTTAGGCATAACATTATGCGAAGCACCAAAATCCATTAAGAAATTATGCAGTATCTTGTCATGGATATTTAGTGAAATGTAAAAAGGTGGAGAGGCATCAATTTTGTCTTCAATATGAGGTCCAATAGTAATGGAAGGGTTTTCGTCTTCAAGGTTGACTGTATCTGAGAAAGTGACATGAACTGGAGCTTCTAGAGCCTTCAGGACAGGTTTTCTAAATGGTTCTGCTTTCAGAAGTTCTATTAATGGTACTGGAATATTGGTTTTGTTGATTTCATGTTCTAGATTAAAAGAAGAGACATTTTTATCTGGTTCCCTTATATCAGCAGTGTTATCTTTAACAAGTTTCTTCAATGAATGATCTGTTTGAAAATTGGGAACACCTTTGATTACCCCTGTCTTACCTGAAGTATTGGCTTTATTTGTAGAAATAGGTATATCTACTTTAGGTTCCTGAGAACCAGATCTGAGATTGTACCTTTTCCTTGTAGGTTCATGCTGGACAATCTCTTCTCCATCCCCTTCCTCAAACTGATTTGCAGTCAAAGTATCTTCATATTCTTGCTGTGTTACATGTAAAGGAGATGACTTAGAATCATTCAAATGAACTGCAGAGTCTTCTTCTGTACCATCATTATTTTCTTCCTCATCTACTGCGTTATTCTGAAAAGGAGGTAACACCTTTTGGTAATCTTGATTTTTTCTTTCTCTTGGTAAAATCTGGGGTACATTATTTGGTCTCCTGAATTGATTTGGATTTCTATAACTTCCCTCCTATGCAGGCCTATTGGGATATTTTTGTTCCATCTTTAACCTTGCCATCTCACATGTCAAAGTTTTCAACATCTTAGTCATTTCATCCATTTTAATATCGGATGTTAAATTAGAAGATGAAGGTAACTCCTCCTTTTGCTTTTTTCTATCTCTGTCACTTCTGGATTTTAATTTGTCTGCTGCTAATATGTTTGATTCCACCTCAATAGCTACATATTGCATAAGGCTGAGGGTAGTAGCTCTTCTTTCCCTAAGCAATAAGGAAAATTCAGCATCAAATGCATTGGCAAAAGTGATTTTAGCTGATGCCTCTAAAGGTTTTATCTCCTCTGGAATTTTACTATACATCAAGTTGAACCTTTTGGAAAAATCAGGAATTGATTCTCCTTGTTTCCTCCTTAAAGCACCAAATTCAGTAAGGTAATACTGAAAATCTTTTTTATCTTCCCATCGATTGAGAAAGGCCTCATCTAAAGCTACAATATCAACTATTGAATTCGTAGGCAAAATCCTGAACCACTTGCTCGCTTCCCCATCTAAACTTTGAACGAATAATCTCATCCATATGTCAGCATGCTCAACATCAAAATTGTCTGCAAAACTATAAAACGAACTCAAATGCTCTTCAGCAGTAATTGATCCTTCCCCATTAAATCTGGGCAAATATCTCATATAATCATTTGGTGGAAAGGCATACATGACTTGAGGAAGTACTAGGGGAGCATACCTAGCTGCAACTATTTGGTCCATTCTATCTACGGCCATATTAGCTGTGTTTAGAGCTTGGGGGGTAAGCAAGATGGGTGATGTTGTGGGTGAAACAATCCCCCGTGTTTTACAGTTTATATGTATTGTTCCTGAACCTTGTCTTTCAATAGATGTAGATTTATCTTCTGGAATTTGATCAACTAATGAACTGAGAAATAGAGGATTGTCAAAATAACAATAATTTGTTTTGAAATATTCAGATGAGAAAGATTCACAAGATGACGAAGAATTTTCGGTTTCACTCTTAACACTTGTGCTGGGAACTTTCAAATTTCCAGTTTCAGACAACAAGTATGGAAATTCTTGTTTAATAAGTTCAATAAGAAACTTCCTTTGTTCTGAACTTAACTATGAAACATTTGCTGGGAATGAAACTGTATCAAATTCAACAACAGGCTTAATTTCACTTTCGGGTTTCAAGTCTTCATTTGCTTGGGTTTTAATGATATCAGAAGATTTTTCCTGAGAATTTTCTGAAGATAATTTCCCTTTTGAATGTGAAGACTGACCAGGAAGAACTTTAGGCTTTCTTAATAGTTTTTCAGGGTCTGTTACTGCTACTACAGGCTCGGGATCTGGATTTTTCCTTGTTACTGGTCTCTTATTTGATGGTGGAGTATTTTTTGGAATTTTAGGTCCCTTCTCTTCTTTCTTAGAAGCCAAAATTACTACAGAGGAGTCGCCAGGTGAATACTCACAGTCTTTAGAAAATGTCCAAAATATTGTTCACCATGAAGATCTGAATCTAAATGTGTCGTTTCCCCAGGGAATTTATCTTTGTTTCTTCGCTCCCCGGTAGCGGCGCCAAAAATTTTAGTGCCTAAAGTTGCACTCGACTTGTAAGGGAAAGCTAGGGCATCATTGATTTTATTGAAAAGTATTTTTGAGGGTTTGATGATTTGGTTTTGGTATAATGGTTGAAAACTTGGTCAAGCTTACAACATGGCATGAAAATCAAGATTTAAACATTGCATATCCCATTGGCTTAATAATAGGTAGATACATAGATGCAGTAAACCAATTCAAGGAAAAGAAAGTGAAATCTTCAATTTGTCAATTTCACTAAATTTTGTTTCAATATATTATAAAGAAACAAGGGTATCAACTTGAAATCATTACTTGAAAATTATCTCTACAGAAAAATCTTCACTGTATAAATCAACATTCAAGAACCAAAAGAATTGAAATTTGAATAATAAATTCAAGCATGAAAATGAAATAACAGAGTAGAAAATAAAAGGTCTAACCATCCATATGTCTTTGCTATTAAGTGTCAATTGAACATACATGTGATTACAATAATATCCACAGAACGTTTCTATAGATCTCCAAATTTTTGACCCTCATAAGGTCTGTCTTCTGTCTATTTAAAACAGCTATGAAACTACCAGATCCTATTATCTAGAACAACTTTAAATGACTAGAATCAAAAAGCATCCAGATCCTAAATTATTTCACTCAAAATGAGCTTCTACGTCCAAAATGGTCCACAACTCAAAAGATTGATATAAAAAACATTGCCAGCAATACATTTGACTCTACAAAATAGGGATCTTGTTTGACTCTGTAAATTGGATCGAAGTCTTAGCATCTCCTTGATCAAAAGAGTAATTATTTTCCATATCTCCTGGAGCACCTTTAAACAAAATTGCGACCAATGTTTATTTTACCTTTAAGATAAAATCGTAGCAGTGGCTTTGGCGTTCTTCTACTTGAGTTTTGTGGTTAACACAACATTGTGCCAGTAAAGTCTGAAATTGATTTCCCTGAGTTCCTTAAGCAAATCCCTTTGCTACTTCTTCTTCTTTTTAAGATTTTGAATTCTTTCCTGCTGGCGAGCATTCCACTGTTCTACCTGCATCTTTTCCCTCTTTAATTGCTTTATGGTTTTCTAAAATTCTTTAATATTTTCCTTATCAGATCTTATCTCGACCCTGAATCCTGAATAATATTCGAAGGGTGTAGTTTCATTCAGATTTAAAGTAACATTGGGTTCTTTGGCTTTAACCTGATATCTTGAGATCAACTCTGAGCTATGCTCTTCTTCAGAACTTGATGAATCCATAGCTCTAGGTACCTCTGGTAAGTAATCTGAATCTTCTAAGTATTCCTATTTTTCTTCAAGGAATTCACTGATGCCTTTAGCCATCTCTTTAGCCTTAGCTAATCTAGTTGAAGCTCTCGTTATAGGGCCTGTAGGTGGTGTAAATTTTCCCTTTCCTTTGCTGACAGATTTCTTGGGAAAAGGAGTATTTTTTGCTCTTTTCTTTCACTGCAATGTTTCAACATCCTCGGAATCATCATCTATGATTATGGTTTTTTCTTCTTTAATAGTAGGATTGAACATTGCTTTCGAGTTCAACCTGTATTTATTAGTATCCCTGGTTGAATTTCCCTGAGGCTTTTGTGATACACACGCACCTTTTTTCCTCTTTCCTTTGACTGCAACGTTCTTTTTGCTAGTGGATGGCATTTCATACTTGACTGCAGTTTGAGAAATGAGATCATTATCAGACTCTGTCTCTTCTTTGACATCTTCCTCTGGTACCTTGATATCAGAAGATTTGTCTTTTACAGGGTTTTTATCAGCGATATATTGACTCTGTTTAACAGTTTTCCTCCCTCTGCCCTTTTTCGGCTTATTGGATTGAGTAATAGGTTTTAAGGATTTCGTGAGCCAATTATAGGGCTTTTGTAGTTCATTCAGGGCAGACATGACTAGGGTTTTAATCAAGACTTGATGGAACAAACTCCCTTTGACATTAGTGGAAATCGACTACACCTTCTTGGCCATTTTTGTCAAACTTTTAAGCAGGAAATAAGGAAGGTTTAAAGGGTAGTCACCGTTTAGATGCATTAGTATTCTGATATGGTAGATGTAGATCAAAGAAAACCTCCCTTCGCATGTGATGTATCTGTGAATCACCACCAGGACAATGTGCCATTCAGGGCAAACCCAGCTACGAGGAATTCGCCTTCTCCAATCCGGATTCTACTTATCTGGAAGGAGGAATTGATTCACAAAATCAGTGACCACGTGTTCCTTCTTCCACCATATTTCCCCTCCAACCATGAGCCTGGAAGCCTTGGCTATAGTATTCTCTTTCACCAGCATCAACATCTTGTCGATGTCAACCTCATGACCATCGAAATTCAAAGCAAATTCCATGGAAACTTGTTCTTCATATCATTGAAATGTAGTGAGGAACTCAAACCACCCAGCGTCTCTGAATATTTGAGCCATCTGAGGGTAGGCTTCAAGGAGTTCGGCACCTTCTGGTTTGATTATGGCAACTTGTCCTCTTTGCTTTGGTGCCATTAAACTCAAATATGCAACTAACGCCCTCTGGTTCCAAATTCCCTTCTTGCAATGGTTGATATATACCTGTTGCTTTGAATGGATACATGTATTTCTTCCTGCAAGTCTGACTTAAAACAACTCAAAAAGATCACATAATAATCATTAAATAACAGGGGATTTTGAAATGGACCCTGCGTGCGTGTATAGCGATTATGTTCTGAACTTGTTGTATTTAGAAATGATTACCAAATTCTCATGGGAACACATGAACTCTTAACTCATGATCTTGTTATCATAACTAAATTGGGATAGCAGGCGCACGTTATGGAATGATTATTTGGAGCTACGGGAATAGGCTTATTCCCGTAGCGTGTTTCACATCTTGAAATTTTAAAATTCCAACAACATAAAGGAGACAATTCTAGTTTAAAAAATGTTTTTCATAATCAAAACTCAAATAAATCATGAAATATTTTAATGCAAACCATGAAATATCCAAAATCTAAAAAATGAAAACAGTTGAAAGCAGAAAATGAGGGATGGGTAAGGAGGGCTTAGGACAAGGGTTTCTTACTTAAACCAAGACAAAATTAGAGACTAAGATTGGCTCCTTCTGGGGATGGAGTTTTGATACTAAACTCCAAGAAATGCAGACCATTGCCTTTCCTTTACCTCTGTTTCATTTATTTCCCTGTGACTGTCTCTCTTTTATTCTCTGCATAACTATAAAAGCAATTCCATTGGGTATATGGTGTCTTTATTGAAAGAAAATCTATTGTACTAGTTCTAACTTGACGTACCTTTAGATGAAATAATGATTCAAGAACCTCCCATTCACTGGGCCCCCAAAAATTTTAGTGTTATCTAAATTATGTAGGAGAAAGGTATTATTGTTCATCACCTTTGTTACCCTGAAAGGACCATACCACAAATTATCAAACTTTCTGTGTTTCGCTTTATCTTCTCTCCTGGCATCCCATCTCAATACCAAATTTCCTTCATTGAAAACATCTTTCTTGGTTCCTTTATCAAATGTAGCCTTGATTTTGTTCTGATGAGCTGTAGCTTTCTGGTTAACCTGTTCTCTGGCCTGCTGAACTTCAATGAGATGAAAAATCCTTCTGTGTACATCATTGGGTTCTTCTTGTTCTTCTTGCAGAAACTTCAAAACTGCCAGGCCTAACTGAGTTGGAAGGATAGCTTCTGTTCCATACACCATATGGAAGGGAGATGTCCCAATAGCTTTCTTGTTGCTGATGCGATCAACCCATAAAGAAAATTTCAACCTGGAATCCCATGCTTTTTTATTTTCTGCCAGCAACTTTTTGATAATCCTTACCAGTGACTTATTGGAAGATTTTTCCAATCCATTCCCTTGGGGGTAGTAGGGAGTAGAATGAGCCAATTTGATATTGTATTCATTGCAGAATTCAAGCATGGAATTCAACTTGAAGGCCTGTGCATTATCAGTGACCAACTTTTTAGGACAGCCAAACCTGGAAAAAATATATCCCTCTAGAAATTCCATGATTACTTTGTCTGTAGTATTTCAAGTTAGAATTGCTTCTATCCACTTTGTAAAGTAATCAGTGGCCATAAGAATCCACCTATGCTTCCCTAATGAAGTGGGATTAATCTCTCCAATGAAATCTAATTCCCACTATTGGAACGGTCTGTGGGAAATGATTGGTTTCAGAGGCATGGATATAAGTTTCTTTTTTCCGGCAAATTTCTGATAGGGTTCACATGCCCTGACTTGAGCAAAAATACTTGAGAATAGAACTGGCCAGTAATAGCTTGCTCTAATAATTTTGAATGCAGTTGCCTTCCAATGATGATGATCTCCGCAAACACCATGATGCAGATCTTGAAAGATTTGTTTAGCCTCTTTTTCGTCCACACATCTTAATAGAAAACCATTGGGATCTTTCCAAAACAGGGTCTGATCAACAATACAATATTTTACAGCTCTCAACTTTAATGATCTGTATTTTGATTTATCCAATTCTGGAGGAGATTGAAAATTCAGCAAGAAAAATACGATGTCATTATACCATTCTGAAGTTGCATACTTGTTGTTTATTTGTAAATCAATTTCTTCATTCTGAACAGAAGAGTCTTGTGTCAGATCTGAAAGATGATATAATCCAATTGCTTTATAATTGGATTCTGTCATTAATTTGGCAGGACCTTGTCCCTTTATCAGTTGGGTGGGCTTTATGATGAGATCGTATTCCAATATTTTGGTTATCCACTTCCCCCTCTTACCTTCACAATCGGGCTGAACCAATATTTCTTTGACTACACTGCTTGGGACATAAGTAGTAATTTGTTATTGAAGAATATACACTCTGAAAGATTTTAAAGATTTCACTAAAGCATAAGCCTGATTTTCTATTAGATCATACTTCAATTCAGAATCCCTTAGGGTTTTTCTAAAGAATGAGATACATTGTTTGTGACCTGGTTCATTTCTTTGCAGAAGAACAACGACTATGGTATTTTCTGATGCAAATGAAAAAATCATGAACTCTTTAGAAAAATCTGGGCTAATTAGAACAGGTGCCTGAGCAATATCCTGTTTGATCTTTTTGAAAGATTCTCTTGCCTCTGGTATCCACTAAATTTCTGCATCCTTTTTCAACATGTCAGTGATGTATTTGACAATCTCTGCAAAGTTAGGTATAAACCCCCTTAAAAAATTAATCTTACCAATGAAGAACTGAATGGACTTTTTATTTCTCGGAATGTCTATTAGCTGAATATCCTTTACTCTTTCTGGATCTATTTTAATTCCTTCAGGTGAAACAATATGTCCAATAAGCTTACCTTCCTCCATGGAAAAATGTAATTTTTTGGGATTAAGTGATATGTCGTATTTCCTGCATTTCTCAAAGGTCTGCTTCAAATGTTGTAAATGATCTTCATCCGATGCCGAAAATATAGTGATGTCATCAAGGTAAATTACCACAAACCTATATTTCTTGCCAATGAAAGCTATATCCATAGCTCTTTGAAATGTAGCTCCAGCGTTCATCAACCCAAACAACATATTTTCGTACATAAAGGTGCCGCATGGAGTGGTAAAAGCTATTTTCTTTTTGTCTTCTTCCATTACTAATATTTGATTGTACACTGAATATCCATCTAGCATAGAAATTATTTTTGCGCCAAAAACCTTTTGTAAGATATAATCCATCTTTGGTAATGGATAATTATCTTTCAGAGAACACCTATTTAGATTCCAGAAGTCTACGCAAAGCCTTATCTCTCCATTCTTTTTCCTGACGGGCACAAGGTTTGCTACCCATTCTTAGTATCTTAATGGCACTATGATTTTTGCTTCTAGCAGCCTCTTCAATTCCTTTTCTATTATTGGTAACAGTAAAGGATTGAATTGCTTGAATTTCTGCTTTACAGGTTTTGATCCAAGTTTTAGAGGGATTTTATGTTGAATAATTTTTGTATCAAACACTTTCAGATCTTCATAAGACCAGGTGAATATATCTGAATATTGTTTCATCAATTCAACATATGCTTCCTTCTTCTTTTTTGATAGTTTCTTGGATACTTTTACCAACCTGGGATTTGCATCTGAACTAACGTCACAGTCTTCCACCTCTGTTTCTTTTGTTTGGATAATAACTTTCTTGGAGACATCATCGTGATCGAACAACCTTTATAATGGAACGAAACCCTTAGGCAGATGATTTGTCTTCAATTCAATGATCTTGTGACCAACAATAGTATCTTGAGGAATTTATGCAGTTTGTATCTCTGCTTCTGCATCTTCATCATCTTGATCAATTGAAATGTTAGAAAACTCTTCAATTGTTTTCATAAATCTCTGAATTTCTTCATCATCATTAAAAACCTGCCAATGTTTTATATTATACATAATTGAAGGTCTGTGTCTGACTTCAATTTGAAACTTCAGACTAGGAAACATCGAGGTTTTACTATTGCTTGCTGCAAATGCCAAAGAATCGGCCTGCTAATTTAAATCCCTGTGAACAAAAGTAATATTGAATGCCAAGAAGAAGTTATCTACATAATCCCACACCTCATTTCTATATTGTTTCAATATTTGTTGTTTGGTTTGATATATGTTTCTCACCTGATGAACAATAAGTTTAGAATCTCCAAAAACGGACAACTTATTATTCCCATGTCTCTTGCAGCTTTCAAACCTAACAGCAAAGCTTCATACTCACTGATGTTATTAGTGGTGTCAAATTCAAGTTTATATGACATTGGAATAACCTCCTTGGTAGGGGAAATGAAGACAATACCAGCTCCAGAACCTTCTTTAGAACAAGCCCCATCAAAATACTTTTTCCAAACAAAATGCTCTTCACTATCTCCTTCTGCAGTTATTGGCTTTCTGACTAATACCTCTGCCATTTCCTCATCCATATGAAAAATAGAAGAACCCAGATCATCTTCTACAGCATATATAGGGTGATTAGTGGGATTATCATGATCACTTACCAAATAAGCCAGTCTGATTTCCCTGTATAATCTTCGTTGTTCGCCACCAAAAACAGGTATGGTTGCATAGCTTAGGTCCATTTGCAGAGTGCCACCTACCTTTTTAGCCCAAGATTTGGAAATAAGCTTCCCGAATTTTGGTGGTATGTCAGCCACAATAACATCTAACACCACACTCTTCATAGGTAATTGGGAAAGAGTTATGACCACATCTTTCATAAGCCCAAGACATTTGACTTTATTGGAATCAAAAGAATATAGATCATGATATGGCCTAGTAATGTCTAACCCTAATTCTTCCATCACCACCTTAGGAATAACATTATGTGAAGCACCAGAATCCATTAAGAAATTAAGCAGTATCTTTTCATGGATATTTAGTGAAATGTAAAAAGGTGGAGTGGCATCAATTTTGTCTTCAATATGAGGTCCAATAGTAACAACAAGGTTTTCATCTTCAAGGTTGACTATATCTGAGAAAGTGACATGAGCTGGAGCTTCTAGAGCCTTCAAGACAGTTTTTCTGAATGGTTCTACTTTCAGAAGTTCTATTAATGGTACTGGAATCTTGATTTTGTTGATTTCGTGTTCTAGATTGAAAGCAAAGACATTTTTATCTGGTTCACTTATATCAGCAGTGTTATCTTTAATAGGTTGCTTCAATAAATGATCCATTTGAGCATTGGGAATACCTTTGATTACCCCTGTCTTACCTGAAATATTGGCTTTATTTGTAGAAATAGGTATATCTACTTTAGGTGCCTAAGAACCATATCTGAGATTGTACCCTTTCCCTGTAGGTTCATGCTGGACAATCTCTTCTCCATCCCCTTCCTCAAACTGATTTGCAATCAAAGTATCTTCATATTCTTGTTGTACTACATGTAAAGGAGATGATTCAGAATCAGTCAAATGAACTGTAGAGTCTTCTTCTATACCATCATTATTTTCTTCCTCATCTACTGCGTTATTCTAAAAAGGAGGTAACACCTTTTGGTCATCTTGATTTGTTCTTTCTCTTGGTAAAATCTAGGGTACATTATTTGGTCTCCTGAATTGATTTGGATTTCTATAACCGCCCCCCTGTGCAGGCCTATTGGGATATTTTTGTTCCATCTTTAACCTTGCCATCTTAGATGTCAAAGTTTTCAACATCTTAGTCATTTCATCCATTTTCATATCAGATGTTGAATTAGAAGATGAAGGTAACTCCTCCTTTTTCTTTTTTCTATCTCTGTCACTTCTGGATTTTAATTTGTCTAATGCTAATATGTTTGATTCCACCTCAATAGCTGCATCTTGCATAAGGCTGAGGGTAGTATCTCTTCTTTCCCTAAGCAATAAGGAAAATTCATCATCAAATGCATTGGAAAAACTGATTTTAGTTGATGCCTCTGAAGGTTTTATCTCCTCTAGAATTTTACCGTACATCAAGTTGAACCTTTTGGAAAAATCAGGAACTGATTCTCCTTGTTTCCTCCTTAAAGCACCAAATTCAGTAAGGTAATACTGAAAATCTTTTTTATCTGCCCATCGATTGAGAAATACCTCATCTAAAGATACAATATCAGCTATTGAATTCGCAAGCAAACTCCTGAACCACTTTCTCGCTTCCCCATCTAAAATTTGTACGAATAATCTCATCCATACATCAGCATGCTCAACATTAAAATTGTCTGCAAAACTATAAAACGAACTCAAATTCTCTTCAGCAGTAATTGATCCTTCCCCATTAAATATGGGCAAATATCTCATATAATCATTTGGTGGAAAAACATACATGACTTGAGGAAGTACCAGGGTAGCATACCTAGATGCAACTATTTGATCCATTCTGTCTGCGGCCATATTAGTTGTGTTTAGAGCATGGGGGGTAAGCAGGATGGGTGATGTTGTGGGTGAAACAATCCCCTGTGTTTTATAGCTTATATGTATTGTTCATGAACCTTGTCTTTCAATAGATGTAGATTTCTCTTATGGACTTTGATCAGCTAATGAACTGAGAAATAGACGATTATCAAAACAACAATAATGTGTTCCGAAATCTTCAGATGAGAAAGATTCACAAGATGATGAAGAAGTTTCGGTTTCACTCTTAACACTTGTGCTGGGAACTTTCAAATTTGATGGTGGAGTATTTTTTGGAATTTTAGGTCCCTTCTCTTCTTTCTTAGGAGCCAGAATTAC
Source organism: Picea sitchensis (assembly GCA_010110895.2). Lineage (NCBI taxonomy): Eukaryota > Viridiplantae > Streptophyta > Pinopsida > Pinales > Pinaceae > Picea > Picea sitchensis. The sequence goes on along the minus strand of SNQJ01S0008386.1, from coordinate 66,775 downwards.
TATAGAAGAGTCGCCAGGTGAATAATCATAGTCTTTCGAAAATGTCCAAAATATTGTTCACCATCAATACCTGAATCTAAGCGTGTCGTTTCCCCAGGGAATTTATCTTCGTTTCTTCGCTCCCCGGCAGTGGCGCCAAAAATGTTAGTCCCTAAAGTTGCACTCGACTGGTAAGGGAAAGCTAGGGCATCATTGATTTTATTGCAAAGTATTTTTTAGGGTTTTATGATTTGGTTTTGGTATAATGGTTGAAAACTGGGTCAAGCTTACAACATGGCATGAAAATCAAGATTTAAACATTGCATATCCCATTGGCTTAATAATAGGTAGATACATAGATGGAGTAAACCAATTCAAGAAAAAGAAAGTGAAATCTTCAATTTGTCAATTTCAAAAAGTTTAGTTTCAATATATTATAAAGAAACAGGGGTATCATCTTGAAATCATTACCTGAAAATTATCTCTACAGCAAAATATTCACTGTATAAATCAACATTCAAGAACCCAAAGCATTGCAATTTGAATAATAAATTCAAGCATGAAAATGAAATAACAAAGTAGAAAAGAGAAGGTATAACCATCCATATGCCTTTTCTATTAAGTGTCAATTGAACATGCATGCAATTACAATAATCTCCACAAAAAGTTTCTATAGATCTTCAAATTTTTGACCCTCATAAGGTCTGTCTTCTGTCTATTTAAAACAACTATGAAACTACCAGATCCTATTATCTAGGACAGCTTTAAATGACTAGAATAAAAAAGCATCCAGATCCTAAATTATTTCACTCAAAATGAGCTTCTACGTCCAAAATGGTCCACAGCTCAAAATCTTGATATAGCAAACATTGACAGCAATACATTTGACTCTACAAAATAGGGATCTTGTTTGACTCTGTAAAGTGGATCGAAGTCTTAACATCTCCTTGATCAAAAGAGTAATTATTTTCCATATCTCCTGGAGAACCTTTAAACAAAATTGTGACCAATCTTTATGTTACCTTTAAGATAAAATCGTAGCAGTGGCTTTGGCGTTCTTCTTCTTGAGTTTTGTGGTTAACACAACATTGTGCCAGTAAAGTCTGAAATTGATTTCCCTGAGTTCCTTAAGAAAATCCCTTTGCTCCTTCTTCTTCTTTTTAAGATTTCGAATTCTTTCGTGTTGGCGAGCATTCCATTGTTCTACCTGCATCTTTTCCTTCTTTAATTGCTTTATGGTTTTCTAAAATTCTTTAATCTTTTCCTTATCAGTTCTTATCTCGACCTTGAATCCTGAACAATCTTCAGAGGGTGCAGTTTCATTCAGATTTAAAGTAACACTGGGTTCTTTGGCTTTAAACTGATATCTTGAGATTAACTCTGAGCTATGCTCTTCTTTAGAACTTGATGAATCCATATCTCTAGGTACCTATGGTAAGTAATCTGAATCCTCTAAGTATTCATGTTTTTCTTCAGGGAATTCACTGATGCCTTTAGCCATCTCTTTATCCTTAGCTAATCTAGTTGAAGCTCTCATTACAGGGCCTATAGGTGGTGTAAGTTTTCCCTTTCCTTTGCTGACAGATTTCTTGGGAAAATGAGTCTTTTTTGCTCTTTTCTTTGACTACAACGTTTCAACATCCTCAGAATCATCATCTATGATTATGGTGTTTTCTTCTTTAATAGCAGGATTGAACATTGCTTTCGAGTTCAGCCTGTATTTATTAGTATCCCTGGTTGAATTTCTCTGAGGTTTTTGTGATACACATGCACCTTTTTTCCTCTTTCCTTTGACTGCAACGTTCTTTTTGCTAGTGGATGGAATTTCATACTTTACTACAGTTTGAGAATTGAGATCATTATCAGACTCTATCTCTTCTTTGACATCTTCCTCTGATACCTTGATATCAAAAGATTTGTCTTTTACAGGGTTTTTATCAGCGATATCTTGACTCTATTTAACAGTTTTCCTCCCTCCGCCCTTTTTCGGCTTATTGGATTGAGTAATAGGTTTTAAGGATTCTGTGAGCCAATTCCAGGGCTTCTGTAGTTCATTCAGGGCATACATGACTAAGGTTTTAATCAAGACTTGATGGAACAAACTATCTTTGACATTAGTGGAAATCGACTGCAACTTCTTGGCCATTTTTGTCAAACTTTTAAGCAGGAAATAAGGAAGGTTTAAAGGGTAGTCACCATTTAGATGCATCAGTATTCTGATATGGTATATGTAGATCAAAGAAAACCTCCCTTTGCAGGTGATGTATCTGTGAATCACCACCAGGGCAGTGTGCCATTCAAGTCGAACCCAGCTACGAGGAATTCGACTTCTCCAATCCCGATTCTTCTTATCTGGAAGGAGGAATTGATTTACAAACTCAGTGACCATGTGTTCCTTATTCCACCATCTTTCCCCTCCAACCACGAGCCTTCAAGCCTTGGCTATAGTCTGTTGTCACCAGCATCAACATCTTGCTGATTTCAACCTCATGACCATCGAAATTCAAAGCAAATTCCATGGAAACTTGTTCGTCATATCCTTGAAATGTAGTGAGGAACTCAAACCACCCAGCATCTCTGAATCTTTGAGCCATCTGAGGGTAGGCTTCAAGGAGTTCAGCACCTTCTGGTTTGATTCTGGCAACTTGTCCGCTTCACTTTGGCGCCATTAAACTCAAATCTGCAACTAACGCCCTCTGGTTCCAAATTCCCTTCCTGCAATGGTTGATATATACCTGTTGCTTTGAATGGATACATGTATTTCTTCCCACAAGGCTGACTTAAAACAACTCAAATAGATCACATAATAATCATTAAATAACAGGGGATTTTGAAATGGACCCTGCATGCATGTATGGCGATTATGTTCTGAACTTGTTGGATTTAGAAATGATTACCAAATTCTCATGGGAGCACACAAACTCTTATCTCATGATCTTGTTATCATAACTAAATCGGGATAGCAGGTGCACGTTATGGCATGATTATTTGGCACTACGGGAATAGGCTTATTCTCGTAGCGCGTTTGACATCTTGAAATTTGAAAATTCCAACGACATAAAGGAGACACTTCTAGTTTAAACAATGTTTTTCATAATCAAAACTCAAATAAATCATCAAAGATGTTAATCCAAACCATGAAATATCCAAAATCAAAAAAATGAAAACAGCTAAAAGCGGAAAATGAAGGATGGGTAAGGAGGGTTTAGGACAAGGGTTTCTTACTTAAACCAAGACAAAATTAGAGACTAACAGGAAGCTCGCAATCATGAGATGTTTAGGAAATCCATTTTGGTTTAGATTAACCTTGCAAAGCCCCATGGTATTTTAGAACCAGATGTCTCTCAGAGTCTTTGATACTCAGCATGGTGTGCAAGGCATGGAAAGTATTTGTGAACTCCAACATTGTGTGGCTCTTCTCTTGCTGTAGTGTGGTCCATATCATGTACTGGTCTTCATAGTTATCAACTGGATAGTATTGTTCTTTGATCATATCCACAAAAAAATCACAAGTGGGCTCGACCCCATATATTCTAGATCCCTCTGTGGAACTTTTCTCCCAGTAATTTTCCCACCAATGTTTGACATGGGGGAGATCCTTGATGAGTGAAAAGTTGATATTTTCATTGTCGAAAAAATTGAGAACAGATAAATAACCTTCTAGCATATTCAACCATTTTTATAAGGCATCCACATCTATCTGACCTTCAAATATGGGAATATAAAAATTAACTTGTACCTTGAAGGGAGAGGTCCCTCCAAATTGGTTGCTTGATGAAGATGTGACTATTGCTATCGACAGACGTTGGAGGATGTGGGAAAAATTCTCTATCATTTCGTCTCTCTCTTGCGCAAGAGATTTCTCATGAAACATGTGAATAGATTTAACATCCCACTCTTGCACGCACCTAATGTGACATATCCTTGAGGACACTTGTCTGCAAGTGATCTGGTTGATTATATGTATGTCTTCTTCGCTTATGTGTTATGATGATGAGACTATGGATTATGATTTTATATTATGATTATGTATAAACATATGCTATTGACTGGTTTCTCTTGAGTGTGCAGGACTCTTTACTGATTGAGGATGTTGATGGCATCAATGGACCTCCTTAAAATCTGGATCAAACCGTGGATTGTATATGGTTTGAGTATTTCTGTTATTTAATATGTGACATATGGCATGGTATATTTTGATGTTGTTTATAGATTGCTGACATGTTTCGTTGATGGATGCAAGCTGACGATCTCTTGCTAATAAGACTCACATTTGGAGTAAAGGGGTCATGCATGAAAACCAGAGATATTGAGGGAGAGGTGTGGTAGCAGCCCTGCCACAACCTACTAGCACTCATGCCATGGATCCAACTGTAGGTTAATGATTACCTAGTTCGAGATATCCACGATGTCGTGAGGGAAGAATAAGACAGTCACTCACGAAGATTATAAGGGGCATGCAATAAGGCAGGGTCCTTATTCCTTAGAGTCCCTTAGTCTCCCACAAGATCATCTGACGAAGTTTTGACTCCAAGGGTTAGATTACCAAAATTAGTCAAAAGGTGAGTGGCAACCTTGGAGCATGTAGTGCGTCTTGAAGGGCACGTCGCATAATTGAAACATGAATAAAGGTGAGTGGAACCCTTGGAGAATGTAGTGTGCCTTGAAGGGCACGTCACATAATTGAAACATGAATAAAGGTGAGTGGAACCCTTCAAGCATGTAGTTTGTCCTTAAGGGAATGTCATGATGTTTAAACATAGGTGAGTCAATGAACCTAGGTGCATAGAAAACAATATCTTACCTTGACATGGTCAGCCTTAAATTAATTATGTATAAGTAAAGTTTATTAATTATAACATTTCCCTTAAATATTTGATAATCCTAGTGGAATTTAAATCCTAGGTCTAAGTAGGATACGAGGACTAAAAATTAATTAAATAATTAACAAAGGGGGGGTGAAGAAAAGAAAAGGGGGAAAATAAAATTTATAATTTAAAGGAGGATTAAATTATCTAAAAATTTAATTGTTGTCTATGTGCAAAACTTGCTAAATTTGAACTTAGACAAAAAGGAAATATAAATGCAAAAGGAATGTGGAACATGGAGAGGAATTGTAACACGCTGTTTCCCCCAGTCTGTAAAAATAACTATAGTGGCCAAGAACTATGGAAAACTCAAAGATGTGAATGTTTGATTTGACGGACCTTTGCATAAAAGGTCGATGAATTTAAATTATGTTATGAATATGTGTTGCATGACTGTTGGGAGAGGGATGTGCTAAAAGAGACCACGATGGCTAATGAGAGGTGGTGGAAGGGACCTGGAATGGTTGCGTTAACTTCCACCGAGCCAGTACCGTACTGGTTTATACTTTCTCAAAAACCAAAGAAGATCTCTGATCCTGGAATGGATTTCCCGTCAAATTGGTAGGTGGGGAGGCTCCTCAAAGAGTTAATTAGGGGATGGGGGTGAACCACCCATCCGTAATAGCCCTCAGACCTGACCATGGACGACGAAATTCATGCCACACGCAACCTTGCAGACAAATTGGCAAGAAAGGAAATGTGGTAAGGGAGAGAAGAGCGCACGCGACGAGGATCGCGGAAGAAAACTAGAGAAAACCCTGGAAACACAGGGAGCTCTGAATATTAGGAGAAGGAGAGTAACCTTCATCCTAGATTATTTTTCTGTATCTAGAGAAGGAGAGTAACCTTCGTCCTTGAATTCCTTTGAGCTGGAAGTAAGAGGCTAAACCTCAAAGCATCATGGTCTAGCTCGGGGGTGGCTAGTGGTAAATCCATTTGGAGTCACTGAGCCTATGGTTGGGTGGAAACGAGCACCCCTCTCAGTAGTTGCATCATGCCTGGTAGATCTGATAAGTGTTTTATACCTTGTATTTCAAACTGAATATCATGAATACATGCTTATGTTTATATGCCCATAATAATTTATGTGTAGAATGATTGCCTGGTGTTTTAAACTAGAAATTATGGATGCATTTTTATGCTTACATGTCATCATTGGTTTTTGTACAAATGGTTAAGTCTGGGGCATGAGTTCACTCCACCGAGAATTGTCTTGTTTGCCTGATTCTCGTAATATTATGGGAAGGCCCCTCGAGAGTACTCTTCCCCGGGGATTACCCCATAAACCTTGGAACCATGTTAAACCTTTACCTAGAGACTCGACTAAGATTAGGGATGATTGCCCAAGAATCGTCTGAAGGTTCATGTGATCCAGGCCTGAAAACATTATGCAAGGAAGTGTAGCTCTCTAAGGTCTCAGAGTCATGGGAGTTTGAAGCCCCGAGAGGTTGAATTTCATGATTCAAGCTCAGAAGGGATAGCGAGTCCAATTATAGAAAGAGAGAATACCCTATCATTTGGTAGATGAACGGTCGGAAGCCTTTCAGAAATACCCCATATCTTTCAAGACCGATGGATCTAGAGAAGGAGCATAGGCGTTAACACCTCGACCCTTTCAGCCTTCGCAAGTAGCGATGGGATCCAGGACCATAGATCCAAGGATCTGACGGAGCCCTATTGACCATCAATCTTAGCCTTTGCACAAGAAGGAGAGTATCATTTCACTGACTCACAACTTGGGGTGGTCAAGGGTAGGAATGCACGAACTCACGATTCGTGAGATCGTGACGTGATTGTGGAGAACTGTGGGATCATAAATTTTGTGGTTATCACCTATAGGGGGTTCACAACTTGAGAGATTTTCTTTTCGACTGTAGAAGTCATAAAGTGGCGAGCACCGAGGGCTCGTGCAAACACATGGGCCATCCATAAGTGGGGAATGCGTGGTTGACAGGTGGCGTAACAACAAGCTCCCAGAGGAAGGTGGAAGTGGGTGACCGGTGGTGGACACTTGTCGCCTGGGAAAGAGTCAACCCATTGTTGACTTATCGTGGCTCAGGGTTTTGCAAGATGAAGAAGTTTCACCTTCATCGCTAAGGCTGTGAAACGTTGAGAGTTGAGGTCTCATGTGATGGGCGGCGATGACATAGCTCGTGAGCAGAGTACAACGGAAGAGAAAATTGGCATGTGCGTGTCGCTTTCGCAGAGCCCACATAACGTTGACCTCTCGCATCTCAGGGATTCACAAAGGAGGAGCACGAGGGATCAAGACCTCAAATAGCGAAGTTTCGAGTGGTTCCAGTGTTTTTCCTAGCCTACAATTACATGTAGTAGGCGCTAGTGAGGAGGGATCCATACCCGTATCGTATCTCGGGTATCGGTGTTTGGGGAAAGGGGAGTCGAGAGTCTTGACTCCCAACTCGCGAGTTACGAAAGGCACTTGCACTAAGGCTAGGTTGTGGTCATTTGGAGGAGGATAAGGGAAGGGAGGGTCTGCGCTAGGCCCCATAGAAGTCTCAGGGATTCTGTCCCTCGAAGAAAAAGATGAAAAATCTAGGTTGTCGTAGTGGGTGTGCATCAAATTGGTATCAGATCATGGTTACAACACTTGGCCTTATTAGGCTCACAAACGAGTTGTGCAGAAAATCCATTTGAAGTACTCTTAAAAGGAGTAAACCTCTATCTTAACCCCTTTATCAAAAGTCAAAGTTAAGAATGAAAATTCCTATTGTGTGTATGCATTTGAAAAAAAAAAATATGAATTATGCGCTGGTTGTAGATGAATATAAATATTGACTAACAACAAGTGTTTTCCTTGCACAACAAGTGGATGATCAACCATGGGAAAACTACAGATGCATAGAATGGTGACACACCATGAAGTGGTGGATGGGTCCCACAATAGAGACGAAGAGTTTGACGAAAAGAGAGTGGTAGAGACCCCTCCAGATCTAGTTGAGACTGTGAGAAGCCTCATGGTCAAACTACAAAGATGCAAGGCCGACAACGAGAGGTTGATAAAAGAGCAAGAGAAGCAAAACTAAATTAATGTAGTCTTTCTATAGAGTTTATCTGACATACAAAGACAATTGCAGCATGGACCTGACACCAGTCACGTGGACTGGCGACAGACAAAGAAAATTCGAAGTCCACCTGAGATACAAAAATGTGGTATTTTAAGTGGCCACACTGGGAAGAGCACCTCGAGAAAGGTCCACCCCAGAGATAAGGGACAAGCATCGGATGATTCCTCTGGAAAGGAAACTGGCAACTCGGAGGGATCTTCTAGTAGCAGGACTAGTTCTTATTCCCAAAGAAAATGGAAGATGCGAAAGCATCCCCAAAGTCATAATCTCGAAGAATTCAAGAAGGCCAAACCACCCTCTTTCGATGGTGAAATAAAGAAGGGGGAGGAAGCGGGTGCCTTGCTGCTTAGACTAAAGAAGTATTTCAGAGTCCATGACTTCTCAGGAAACTTGAAGGCCCGAGTAGCCACCTTCAACTTGAATGGAAAAGCCTCCATTTGGTGGGAAGACCTTAAGAATGTAAAAGGGATTCATGAAGAGGACTTATCTTGGGAATGGTTTGAGAAATATTTCAGGAAGAAGTATCTGTCGGAAAAGTATTTTGATGAAAAGACTAAAGAATTCTATGAACTCAAGCTGTGGAAACTCACCATAGAGGAATATGTCAGCAGATTCCTCGAGTTGCTAAGGTACTTACCCTATATAAAAACAGAAAAGGAAAAGGTGCAACGATTCATCAGTGGACTACCTAAGGACTATCAGAATAGGATTGAGTTTGATGAGCCAAAGACCCTAGAAGACACTATCCAAAAGGCAAGATATTGTTATGAACAGCTGGGGCATCATACAGAACCTCGCGAAGGCTGGAAGTAGAAGAATAGTTTGGGATTCTAGAAAAAGGGGTTTAAATCCCCAAGATTTAAAAACTATAAAAAGGACTCAAGGATGAGCTTCCCAAACTGAAGTGTACACCGGTAGAATTTTCCCTCCCAGAGCAGAAATAAACCTTTTGGATCTACCCCAGGAAAGATTGATAACCCAAAGAGAGAACCCTTGAAATGTTGGGGTTGTGGAGAAGAACATCTACTGAGGGACTGCCTGCACCAACAACAAAATAGTTGGAGAATTTACAACATTCAAGAAGCTACCACCGTCAATGATGTGGCCAGAAGTGTGCCACAAATCTATGCAGCCTTGGATAATAAACAAGCTGACCACCAAGCTTCAGTGGTGGAGATGGAAGGTATGATCACCAACCATCTAGTGTCTATTCTAATTGACCCTGGTTCAAATTTGAGTTAT